>APFE031711904.1:0-25151 GCA_000404065.3 Pinus taeda
AAGACTGTTGTTTGATAGGGTAGTAATGACGTTTTTGCAAAAAAGTGAACAGTAAAAAATAAGTTTTAGAACTTTGAAAGGCCCATCACAAAAAACGGCTTTTTAAAATTTTTAAACGTGAAATACTGTCAAAATGCCTTGTGACGGGCATTTTGCTTGTCAAATTCCAACCCTGCATGCTAGAATGGTGCAAAAAAAATCCCAAACCAATTGTTTAATTTATGAATTTTATGAAATAGTTCTATTTGTTATAATAGTGGGTAAGCATAGATGTTATAAATCATAGAGACTAAATGAAATTTTTAAGAATGTTTTTTGAGTTTCATCATGAACCTTCACAGCCTTAATGAAGGCTTATCAAATTATTTTACTCTAACTATGCAATAAATGAGTTACTATAGTTTTATTAAAACAACTAAATATGTTAAGGAGAGAAGTAGATTTACTTTGTTTTTTATTAATATATTTTAATTTTTTTATTAATATATTTAATGACCAATTTTACATTAATTTTTCGTAATTAAAATTTCAATTCTTAGAATGTACCTCATTTTCCAATAAATATGTAAACTCCATATTTGAATGACTTATTGTATGTTTCATCTCCTATATTTATCTTGTACTTTGAAAATTCAAGGTAATTTGAATTGAGTGAGAGAAGTTAAGTAGAATATACTATGAATAAATTGCTTTAAATAAAAATACAAAAATACAAAACAAAACAAAAAACTATATGCTTTACCACAAATTTTTAATCTCGACCCATTTTAACTCCAAATCTACGAAATCTACCAATGGTCATCTAGATTGGTTTAATTCCCCCCTTACATTACATTAATCATTTAATTTAAATTATTTTAACCAATTTATTAATTTTTATGTAATATGAATTAGTCAAAATGTTAAACATTACATCAAAAAATCTACATTAAAAAATCTATACCATACTAGTTGCATTTCAACGCAAAATAATATTAAAAAATTTAATAAAATATTTAATAATTATAACCATCAATACAACACTTTGGCTCATTCAAATTTCATAAAGAATAAAAATAAACTGAAATAACAAACATAAAACTAATATAATAATTGATAATGATAATTGATTATAACTAAAAGTTAAACTAGATGGCCTTATCTTCGGATCTACTAAGTGCAGAATTGATCAAATCTCCTAAAAATAGAGATAAACTCAAATAACAAACATAAATTTAATATAATAATTTATAATTAAAATTGATTATAATTAATAATTAAACTAGATGATCTTATCTTCAGATCTACCAAGTGATCAAATCTCTTGAGATACCAACCTCTTTTAGAGTGAAAAGAGATTTGATCTCTCTCAGCACTTGGTAGATTTGGAGTTAGGATGGATCTAACGCTAGGTTACCATTTTTTTTAAACATAAAGTTCTATTACTTTTAATGTTCAAAATTACATCCAAGTACATCATGATATACAATGACCTCAAACCAACACATAGGAAGATAGAGCACTATATCATCCACATAACCAAAATCCGTTGAAAAGGCTTAAGATTCAGACAAGGTCAATGGTTCCCATCACCTTGGAGGTCACCCTCTAGATGAGCTATATATGCATCAAATATTTCCAAATAGTATTCTTGATGCCTCTGAATCTTTCGAATATCAATAAGATATAAGACAATGACATTCCCATCTTCTCTTTTTCATTTTTCCTTTAGAATGTGTTTAAGTAAAGACTTCAATTCCCAATGCAAAGTAACAAAATGTAAGTATTAGCTGCTTTGGCCCTAGTGTGTCTATGATAAGGTATCCAATTAGACACCTAACAACAAGATATGAGTAAGAACAAGCAAGTGGTTCTCATGCCACATTAGACTCTATGTGTCAAATTTATGTTCTAGTGTCACGGGAAGCTTTTTATGTAATAAGAGGCTGCCTCTTGTGGCTAAGGTTGCCCATGCCACCTACCATTAGAGTTGTGTTGTCTACCTCTCCCATCGAGCCCCTATCTACATCTCTTATATTGCTGGGTATGGAAAAAAGAGGTAAAAAGGGACAAAAGTATTTTCCTAGTTGAATAGTTGGAATTTATCCACACCTTATTTGAATATGCCAACTTTATTTAGGATTCAATATTTCTTGCAATTCATATAGATCTCTTGGGTTTCATTTAGATCCATTTACATTGTTTCCCCAATTCAAACTCTAGCAAACATTTGTATGATTCAATTTTTGATCACTTTATGGACAGGATCATAGTGACATGCATTGAATGATTTTGGATAGATTATAAGAAGATAAAGTTCAGTCAAATTATGCATATTTTGAATTTGAGGATGTTGAAAATTGGTGCAACAATCACTATAGATAATAATGTTAAGGATTTTCATTTTCTAAAATATCAAACAATATCCCGTTTGCAAGTTTCATGCAATTCTCTATGTGGAAGGGTATAATTGTAAAATCATATGATTGGAAACTTCATTTCCATATTGGGTGTAACTAATTGCTTAGCATTTACAATGAAATTTAGAAAAAGATACATCACTCACTATATATAGTAAATGATTTTCACTTTCCAAAATATCAAACATCTCATATTACTCTATAATAATCAATAGAATATTTATGCAATAAACCGATTAAATTATGATTATAATTAACATAATATTTTTTTGATAAATTTATAAAATTATAATTACAATGTTATGATATTTTATATGTTAGGATTCTTCTATAATTTATGCCTTATGGCATTTCCTTTGCAACATTTGGTGCAATTGCTAGTTATAGTTACTTTTATCTCATAACCTTATCTTATCTTCATTGTAGAAAGTGCACCCTTTTGAAATTCTAGGATAGATACAAAAATAACAACATAAGAGAACTTCATAAATTTGTTAGACAAAAAAATATAAATATTTTAGTACTTTAATATGGAGCTCTTAATATTGGGTGTTACACTAATTAACAAAGCCCAATGTTGATCCAAAATTTGAAAGATAATAATTTTGGAATTAGATATTTAACGACTTATAATTTCATGCATATTACTCACTCAAATTTTGATTTAAGTTCATATTAACATCCTTAATTTCCTGAGTGGGTCCCTGTTGTTAAAGAAACGTACGTATTGAGAACTCATAGGATCATTTCTCTCGACACCCTTGAGGTCAGGCTTTGTGGGTGAGCTGACAAGAAGTGATCCCGTTTGGTGGATTTGTCGAATACAAATATTCCATGGAAGTAGCAGGCACCGATTTCGAGGGCCTATGAACTATATATATATATTAGATATTTAAATGTAATGAAAAGATTCAAGTAGTATAAATAATATTATGTGCAAATGACATAAATATATCATATTAATTTCTAATGTTGATTTTAAGACTAAAGCCTAAGTAATGAACACATAGATATGCATTTTTCATAAATATTATTTTGGTATATGAAGAGGTAGACTTACCATTATATTCTCAAGAATGTGATTACTTCAAAAATTAATATAAATGTTTAAGGTGGGTTGCGGAAGAGCACTACAGGAATTATCAATCTACTAGAGGATAAGAGGAAATGTGATCCAAATGTCCAACAAATGATCCTAAGTTCTCTAAATTTCATGATTCTCCTAAACATCATATTTTCACCTTATATCTTATAAAATTCATCTGTGATTGATCAAAATGTAGGCAATTGATGGCGAGGAACTAAAGCTTCCATAGTTATGAGAAAATGGGTGTTGAGTATGATTCTTGAGGAGGGTCACAAACTCCAACTGAATAGGAATTTAAGATATGTCATTTTTAAGCTACTCTCTTTATGCAACTAAACTCGGTCATTTTATTCATATCATGTTTATCATCTCAAAGTCCATTTTTGCTATGTCTTCTCATGTTAGAGATTGTAATTCCAACAAAAATACTGATTAAGTAGAGCTATGAATGAGAAAATTATGATCTTGAGAAATAAGAGACATGGAAAAGTGCAAAGGAGCATAGAGGTGAGATGATAGAAATTATTTAAAATCCTTATAGATTATTACTCACTCACCATGAGTGCTTAAGAGTAAAGAGACAAATCTATTGGGTTGATCTCCTTGCTCATGGACTTTATTCATGCAACAAAAATGGGTCATTATTTTCATACCATTTTTTTCATCTTACCATCCATTTTGGTTGTGTTATCATGTTAGAGATTGTAATGAAAATAAAAAAAAATGCTATGTAGAGATAAGAAAGTGAAAATTGTGATCTTGAAAAATAAGAGACATGGAAAGGTGCAAATGAACATAGAGATGAGTTGATAGAGATTATTTAAAATTATTATAGATTGATGTTGATTCTTATGATGAGTTGATAGAGATTATTTAAAATTATTATAGATTGATGTTGATTCTTCATGAGTGCTTAAGGGTCAAGAGACAAATCTATTGGGTTGATATTGAACTAGGAAAGCATCATAGTGGACTCTTTATGAACGTGTTGAGAGCATTAATGAGTGAGTAAGTTTCATAAGGAACTACTAAGAAGAGAAAGGAAATGCCTTCGAGTACACCATGACGATTGTTTTGAATAAAAATGGTATAATATCAATATTTTTTGGATAGTGGAATAAAGTGTCATGCCTGGGATAGTTGGAGGGTTTCTTAGAGAGTTATGTATTGAAGAATTTCTCTAATCCTAAAAGAAATTAGGTGGATTGAGTGATATGATCTTATTCAACATATTTCCTTTAGCTTAATGACAACATATAATAAAATGTCAATGTTATCACAAGGATTATTTATGGTCTGGTGGACAATTTCTTGCTAATAACGTGGCTCGTTGGATTATATTGTTAAGAGACAAGTGTTTCATCTCGATGACAATAATGTAGAGGCTCTACTTGTAAAAGAAAAGTTAGGAGAGGTGAGGGTAAGAGGACCTAGACATTACCACCTTGCCAAATTGAGACAGGGTGGAGGATTGGTTGGCAACTTGACTATGTTGGGGCAAGGAAATTGTAGAGTATAATAATGAGCATAACCTCACGAGACTATGTGAACATAGGGGAAAGATATGGCTGAGAATAACTTGAATGGAAATAATGAAGATTAATGAAACTATAGCATGGGCCCTAGGCCTATGGCTTATATAATATGTCTGGTTGAATGCATATAAAATGGCATAGCATGTAGTGTACATGATGCTGAATGCATGTAATGTGGAAGAGGTTGGTGAATAAATATATCATCATTTATTATGAGAGTGGAATGGTCGTGAGTTTGTCCCGTGAGTTTGTTCCATCATGGTTGGAGAACAATTATATCATCATTTGTTATGAGAGTGGAATGGTCTTGAGTTTGTCCCATCATGTCCTCTTCCTTGGTGGGCACTAGAGTAGAAAAAACCTTATTTTTAAGGTAATTTTATATATAAGAAAATGTCATATTAATAACTTATTTAAATGAAATATTAATATTTATATTTTATATTATATGTGATTAATATATTTACATTAATTATATAATATCAATTAGAAATAAGGAATTAAAATATTATATTTACAAATTTTTTTTAAAATATGAAATTGATGATTTTTAAGAAAATAATAAAATATAATATTCAATTAATTATATATATATATATATATATAATGTTTCATATCAATTTTATTATATATAAAATAATTAAATGAATTGCAAAACAATTTATTTATTATTTTAAATGATATAGAATTTTATATTATATAATGAAAATCAATATACAAATACAAAGTATAGATAGATGATACAAATGTAAGTATATGTGCACTTATATTAAATAAAAAATTGATTAGCTAGTTAATATCATATTATCTATTTTTTTACTAATTTATTTTTTTTTCAATTTTTTTCCAATTTTCAATATTAAATCTTTGTTTTAATATTAAAAAATATTAAAATATTTAATAAATTATTATTATTGTTTTTATGTGTTTTTCATAAACATTAGAGGTAAGTCCCTAATGTGTCCACAGAAACGATTTGGAAAATCCACCAAAAGGGATCACTTCTGGTAGGCTCATTACTAAAGCTTAACTCCAAGAACATTAAGAATAATTGACCCCATGAACTCCCATTCGCAAGTTGATTTAAGAACATGAACTCAAATAATTGAGCTAATCTACCTGAGATTTTAAGAGAATGCATATCACGAGAAAGCCGGAAAAAAACACATTAAAAAATATAGCTAAGGCTAATTTTCAAAGATGGAGTTGAAATTTATATTGATGAAGATAGGTGTTGTTCCCCCATTTGAGTCACTCTTGATTGATCCTCATTGCAATTTGCATTCCCTATTTTAGTTTCTCAATTCAAATCATAGACCCTAATAAGGGTTGATTAAATTTTCATATTTCTAGCCTCATGTTTTGAGTTCTTAGTTCCAAAGATAGACCTCTATGTGGCATTGATTAAATTTTCATTTTTCTAGTCCCGCTAGTCTAGTTTGTTGGATATTTCGGTGTCTTAGGTAGCTCTTATTTTCACAATAAACATATTAGTACTCTTAACATGATCCAGGTGGATATTGGTGACCACCTTCCTATTCCACTTGGACCCCCACCATTGTTTCTTTCAGTTTTTCAGTTTCCTTATTTGTAGCACAATTTACTATTTTTGGCAATTTTTCGGGTCTTGAACTTCTGGAGCCATTTTGAAGCCCTAAACGATATTTTTGGGAAAACCGGGAGAAAAATGGTTTGTGGAGTAATGATGCTTTCTCAAGTCGTCCTTGGATAGATCTTTCGAATGAGGTATTGTGCATGTCAAACGGAGATCATATGCCAAAGTTATGACCCCGCGAAGTTGTTGTACCAATTTACCCAAACAGGGCCCATAGTTTGGAGCTTCATCTCATAGGGTTCAATTTTTGGATGTTTAGGGTTTTATTGTTTCTCAATAATAAATACGCCTTTGATTCTCATTGTAACATAGTTCAGAGGCATGTAGCCACCACATCTCTTCTAAGTGATAAGTTACCGTCACTGGAGCTAGTCTTATTTCCATTCTATTTGTAAGCATATTTCAGTATTTTACATTAATGAAATGAAGTGTTATTTATACTACATCTTTGTATTTATGGTTATATCTATAATTTGTTATATTCATGTTTAAATCTAGGTCAGTGGTATCGGGGTGGTCTGCTCTTTCTCTGTTTTTCTTTGCATGTCCCCAACTAGGTCGAGATATAAGGAGTTAGGGCTTGAAATGGTCGAAAATTTGCAAGACCAGCCTTGCAAATCTTGATAGCCTCCCATGGTGGATGAAAAGAAAGACAAGAGGGTAGGAGATCCTCTCAAAATCTTGCTCGAAGAAGCCCTCGAGCGACAAAGGAACACGGTGATGGACGACTTTTCCCGGATCCTTCAGCGGCTACCCAAGGGCAAGACGTCTACTTATGGAAGATATTCTGGAAGTGCCACACCCTTTAAGGTACAAGTTAACTTTGAAATTCCCATATTTGAGGGTCAGATAGATGTAGACACTGTAGATAAATGGTTAAATCTACTAGAAGGATATTTGTTCGTTCATGATTTTGCCAACCAGGAAACAATCAACACTCTTGAAGGGTCAGCAAGTTCCATATTTTCACTTCTAGGATGCCCTATTATGCCACCTAGGACACCTTTGTGTTCCTTCAAATGAGTGTGCCAATATGATTTTGGAAGCACACTACAGTCAAGCTGCTGGGCATTTCGAGGTGGAGAAAATGGTGGCAGTACTGCAGAATTATTTCTATTGGTTGAATATTTAACAGGATATCAGGAAGTACATTAGATCTGACATAGCCTACATCATTTCCAAACCAACCATCAAGAAGTAAGGCCTCTATACATCACTAGCTACCGCTAGTTGACCTTGGGAATGCATCTCCATCGATTACATGTCGGGCCTTCTTTCTACTAGGCATGGAAATGACTCTGTTTTTGTGGTTATCAATAGATTCTTGAAGATGGTCATTATGGCAGTCTGGAAGAAGAGTATCACATCAGAAACCATTGCTAAGCTCTTATTTAAATGAGTGTGGGTACATTTTGTGATCCCATAGTCTATCATCTCAGATTGGGAGAACAGGTTCCTCAGTACATTTTGATCCAACCTCTGGTTGATGCTAGACACCAAGCTCACTAAGTCCAGAAATTTCCATCCCCAAACTGATGGCAAGAGAGAGGTCATCAACAAAATGATCATACACATTCTGTGCATGTACAACTCAAGGAATCCACGCACATGGGATGAGAGCTTCCCCTATGTCCATCACAGCTATAGCTAAGTTGTCCACAGCTTGATTGGCAACCCTTTCTAGGTGGGCTTGGGATTCCAACCACTATGTCCCATTGGTCTTTTTATGCCATTTCCAGCTACTCAGGCATATTCGTCTCATGTCCAGTCCGAAAATGATAAGGAAAACAACTCTGTTGAGCACATCCAACATATCTTCTAGTATGTCCATGATATTCTAGAGAAATCAAATGCCAAGTACAAGCAACGACATGATCAACATCGGGTGCCACACAAGCTTCAGGTGGGTGACAAAGTTTGGTTTCATTTGCAAAAGGAATGCCTTACCAGAGCCTATCAAAAACATATACCACTCCGATATCATCCTTACACCATTACCAACATTGTGGGAGACAATTAATTTGAGCCTAAAATTCCCCCATTCCTTGGCCTGCACCTAGTGTTCAATGTGGATGCTTTCGACCATACTTCCCACCATTTCTAGACACATCAGACATTGCAGAACAATTCACACCTATAGAGTTAAATCGAGATTGCATGGAACAAGCCACAAATGATTGGATCATAGACACATATATCAAGAACACCCGACAACAAAGGAAGCAACTATATTGAGTTGTCAAAATAAGCTAACTCCTTCACTAGGGTAAGTGGCTCACCAGGGACGAAGTTCAATAGAACTTTTGTCATCTCATGGAGGAACTCAATGCAATGGGGACCATTACTTCCTAAGGGGGGAATGAATGATCTAGGTGGATATTGGTGACCACCCACCTATTGCACTTGGAACCCCACTATTGTTTCTTACAGTTTTTCAGTTTCCTTATTTGTAGCACAATTTACTATTTTTGGCATTTTTTCGGGTCTTAAACTTCTGAAGTTGTTCTGTGGCCCTAAATGAAAATTTTGTGAAAATTTGGAGGAACATGGGTTGTTGGCCAATATTTCTCACTCAAAATTTATTTTCCTTGGATAGATCTTCTAACGAGGTATTGTACGCATCAAACTGAGATCGTATGCCAAAGTTATGACCCTGCGAAGCTGATGTACCAATTTAACCAAATGGGGACCATAGTTTGGCGCTTCATCTCCTATGCTTAGGTTTTTGGATGTTTAGGTTTTTCTATTGTTCCTTAATAATAAATAGGCTTCTGATCCTCATTGTAACACAATTTAGAGGCATTTAAATGGCACATTTCTTCTCAGAGATAAGCTACCATCACTCGAAGTAGTCTTATTTCCATTCTATTTGTAAGCATATTTCAGTGTTTTAATTTAATGAAATGAAGCGCTATTTCTATTGCATATTTGTATTTATGGTTATATCTATAATTTGTTGCGTTCATGTTTAAATCTGGATCAGTGGTATCAGAGCGGTCTGCTCTTTCTCCGTTCTTCTTTGCATGTCCCCAACGAGGCCGGGATATAAAGAGTTAGGGCTTGAGCTGGTCAAACCTTTGCAAGACCAGCCTCACAAATCCCGACGGCTTCATATGGTAGATGAAAAGAAACATGAGGGGGCAGGTGATCCTATCAAAACCTTGCTCGAAGAAGCCCTCAAGTGACAAGGGAACATGATGATAGAAAACTTTGCCCAGATCCTTTAGCTGCTACCCAAGGGTGACGCATCTACTTCTAGAAGCTACTCTGGAAGCACCACACCCTTTAAGGTACAAGTTAACTTTGAAATTCCCATATTTTACGGTTAGATAGATGCATACATTGTAGATAAATGGTTAAATTTGCTAGAAGGATATTTTTCCATTCATGATTTTTCCAGTCGGGAAAAGATCAATGCTCTTGGAGGGTTAGCAAGTTCTAGATTTTCACCTCCACGATGCCCCATTATGCCACTTAGGACAAGTTTTTATTCCTTCAAGCGAGTGTGCCAAGATGATTTTGGAAGCACACTAGAGTCGGGCCACTGGGCATTTCAGGGTGGAGAAAATGGTGGCAATACTACTGAAGTATTTCTATTGGCCGAACCTTCAACAAGATGTTGGGAAGTACATTACATCCTGCAATGCCCACATCATTTCCAAACTAGCCATCAAGAAGTAAGGCCTCTATACTTCACTACCTACCCCTAGTTGACGATGGGAATCCATCTCCATCCATTACATGTCTCGCCTTCCTTCTACTAATCATTGAAACAACTGTGTTTTTGTGGTTGTCGATATATTCTCGAATATGGCCATTATTGTGGCCTACAAGAAGAGTATCACAGCAAAAGCCACTAATAAACTCTTATTTGAACAAGTGTGGGTACTTGGGATCCCACAGTCTATCATCTCATATCGGGATAGTAGGTTCCTTAATACATTTTGGTCGAGCCTCTAGTCGATGATGGATACCATGCTCACCAAGTCCACAACTTTCCATTCCCAAACTAATGGCCAGACAGAGGTCGTCAACAAGATGATCATACACATTCTATGTATGTACAACTCAAAACATCCATAGACATGGGATGAGAGCCTCCACTATGTCCATTACAGTTACAACTGGGTTATCCACAACTCGACTTGCCACAACCCTTTTCAAGTGGGCTTGGTATTCCAACCACTATGTCACATTGATGTTGTCATGCCATTTGCGGCTAATCAGGCATATTCATCTCATGTCTAGTCTGAAACTGATAAGGAAAACAAATTAATTCAAGACATCTAACATATCAGCCTGCAGGTCCATGACATTATAGAGAAATAAAATGCCAAGTAGAAGCAACGACATCATCAACATTGGGTGCCACACAATTTTTAGGTGGGTGACAAAGTTTGGTTGCATTTGCAAAAGGAATGTCTTACCGGAGCCTATTGGAAACACATACCAGTTTGATATGCTCCTTACACCATTACCAGGGTTTTGGGAGATAATCCCCCATTCCTTGGCCTACACCCAGTGTTCAATGTGGACCGCCTTCGACCATACTTCCCACCATGCTAGACACATTAGACATTGCAGAACAACTCACACCTACAGAGTTAAATCAAGATTGCATGGAATAAGCCACAACTCATCGAATCATGGACACATAAATCAAGAACACCCGATAGTAAAGGATCAAACTATATCAAGTTCTCAAAGCAATCCAACTCCTTTACCAGGGCAAGTGTCTCACGAAGGACCAAGTTCAGTAGAAGTTTCTTCATCTCATGGAGGAAGTCAATGCAATGGGGGCCATTGCTTCCTAAGGGGGGAGGGATGATCCAGGTGGATATTGGTGGCCACCACCTATTCTATTTGGACACCCACCATTGTTTCTTTCAGTTTTTCAATTTCCTTATTTGTAGCACAATTTTCTAGTTTTGGCAGCTTTTCAGGTTGTGAAATTCCAAAGCCGGTTTTAGGCCCTAAACAACATTTTTTGGGAAAATCAGGAGTACCATGGGTGGTAGGCTAAACTTTTACACTAGAAAGTTGTCGTTCTCGGATAGATCTTTCTAACAAGGTATTGTGTGTGTCAAACAGAGATCGTATGCCAAAGTTATGATCTCAAGAAGTGGATGTACCAATTTAACCAAATGGGGCCTATAGTTTCATGCATCATCTACTAGGGTTAGGTTTTTGGATGTCTAGGATTGTCTATTGTTTTTCATTAATAAATAGTTCTTTGATCCTCATTGTAACACAGTTCATAGGCATGTAGCCTCCACATCTCTTCCTAGAGATAAGCTACCATCATCCAAGCTAGTCTTATTTCCATTCAGTTCGTAAGAATATTTCATTATTTTACATTAATGAAATGAAGTGTTATTTATATTACATCTTTGTATTTATGGTTATATCTATAATTTGTTGATCATGTTTAAATCCGAATCATAATATGACAATATGAATACATTGTGTTTAGAGACTTTTTTTTTTTAATTCAAATATTGTGTTTGGAATTTATGGAATTAGCTTTTGGGCAACTTTGCCAATAATATCTAGGATCTTTTCTCTTATACACTCTACAATTTCCTCCACTTTGAGTTTGAATTTTACATAAAACCCATTATAGTATACTTATGTTGCTACCACTCTAGAGAATACCCAAGGCATCTTCCCTGTGCAAAATATGTTAGAGTTTAAAGTTATAGTACATTTCATTTATTTACTCATACACAACACTTCGCTAATTTTCTCATCCCAAAGCTCTTTGTTAGTTGTCATCATTGTACGCCCTACTACTAAATAGAGAATTGGTAGGTTGTAATACAATATTGAATATTGTAGAAATAGATTAAAAGTGATGTTAGTTTATGCTGGAGAAAATTCTATGAAATAAGCAGAAATCCTTCACTTCAAACCACCATACCTTTACTAAATTGATTAATGGATATGTCCACTTTTAAATGACCTTTTTTTAAGAAAAACCCCATTAAAATTGATTCCAGGTCATATTCCCTACCCCATATTGAATTAGTTTGATGCTCACCCATTGATGGGATTTTAATATTTTGGGTCATAGGGGAAGACTAGGCTATGATAGGAAAATATTGGATTTTTTAAATTAATTGATATAGATAAAGTAAGTCCAAAACTCTATCTCATAAATTTATTTCATCTTTTCTCCAAAAAAAAAATTGCACCTTCGTAAAAGCCAGAGTAAACATAAAAATAAGAATGAAAAAAAACTTCATAAATATACTAAACAAAAAACATTCAGTACTTTATTTTGGAGTTCTTAATCAAGACTATTACACTTATTAACGAGATCCAACCTCCATACCAAAATTGAAAGATAATAAGGTTGGAGTTAGATACTTAATCACTTAAAAGTCTGTCCATATCGCTCACTTGACTTTGGATTTGAGTTCATACCAACATTCCTAATTTCTTCGAGCATATGTCTTTAGCTATAGTAAATTTCCTCTTTGAACATGTTTTTGGTAATGAGTTGGGTTTCATCAGCTTTTCTATTTTCTACCATGAATAAAATAGATTTTTATTATATATATATTCAAATCAAATGAAATAAGTAAATATAATGATCAGAGTCAATTGATATAAATAATATTATGTGCAAAAGATGCAAATATCTGTTATTAATATTTATTGTTGATTTCAAGGTCCAAGATCTAAGTAATGGATGTCTAGGCATACATTTTTAATATATGTTATTTTTATATATCATGACACAGACTTACTATGATGTTCTCAAGAATGTATTTATTTCAAAAAGTACTATAAAGATATAAGGTGGGTTTTGGAGGAGCACTAGATAGCTTATGATTCTATTAAAGGATAAGAGGAATGGGGATTTAAAGAGCCAATAAATAATCATAATTTAACTAAATTGCCTAATTTTTTTAAGATTCATATTATTACCACGTATCTTATTAAAACTTTGTGCCATGAATCATGAAAATTTGGGTGATGGGTGGTAATTGGAGGCTAACAAAGTCCACACCAGTAGGAATTTAACCAATTTATTTTCTCATGCACTTTCTTCATGATATTAAAGTATCTATTCTATATTAAATCAAAATTCCAAAGGTCGCTAACCACAAAAAATCATAAGATAAGCTCATTTTCTAGCTATTATCATTCCCTTCTTAGATGTCGAATTATGGAAGGACCATCTTACCTTCAAGCCAAAAGACATTTTTTCTATGTTCTTATAATAATAAAATATTCCCCTTATTCTTATTATGAGTATAAACCCCTATTATTATTGTTATGCCCATGTATGCCTAATGTTGTTATTGTTTTCCCCATAGAAGCCCACTATTGTTATTGGTGTGCCCTTACATTATTATTGTTATGTAGGCTCTAATTATATTGTGACCCATTAGACTCCTATATATACCAAGGAGGTCTTATCATTTGAATAATCCAAGAATTATTCATTTATGTAATCTAGAGGAGGTTTCTCCCTCGAAGAGGTTATTCTCCAAGTCATTGATCTATATTTTATTTTGTTTTTTGAGTTGGTTGCATTATATTTGGTATTAGGGGTTTGGATTCTAGGGATTCACAGATTCAAACATTTCATCATGAAATTTTCGCTATAAATTTTTTTATATAAAATTTAAGAAGTTGAAATTGTAACCCCATTGATCCAAAATCGTGGTGAACTTTAGGACGTAATTCCAGAGCTTGGTTTGCTATATTTTTTGAGTTATGGTCCGAAGAAGTTAGGGTTTCTTCATGCTCTAGAATTCAGTCTCAAATAGGTGACCGAGGGAAAATCATCATAACTTTCACTCCAAGCATGTTTAGTTTCAATTTTTAAACCATGTCACGTGGCATTCTGTACAAATTTGTTATACTAAAATAATCCATAATCAAGTCATTGTGGGAGATTTGGGATAAATCTATCTAGAAGAATCCAATCTTGGTTTGACTTGTGGCATTAGAAATAAGACTCATATGGATACCGTAGGATGTAATTTCAAACCTTGGATATTCAAAATTACAGAGATACAACAACTTCAATATCAATATAAAAAAAAAGAAAGAAAAGTGTGTGTATTTTTTCAAATATTTCATAACCTTTTTTTCAAAAATTAGTTTGAAGTGATTCAAAGGAAATATTGAAGCATAGATATCAGTATTTGGTTCTAAAATTCCTCCTAAAAACAATAATTCTACACCCACTAATATCGTTGAAAGATCTACTATGACTCATGAAGATGAATAATTGCAACTCGATATATCAAAATTACAGGATCAAGTGCAACAAATTTCACTCACAAAGAGAAATGAAAGATGAACTGAAAGGGGACATGGATGGCTTAAACAGGGACATGAAATTTTTTAAGGTAGTTTAAAAGTAGACATGGAAGATTTGAATGATGGTCTAAAAGAATATTTGAAAGCAATGATGAATGTCAATATGGAAGGATTGAGAAAGTTGATGCAAGAAAGGCTTCCCTATGGTGACAAGATAATCCATGAAAATCATGATGAGGACCAAAAGGAATATGAATCATCATTTTGGAGAATCTAATATTGGGTTTAATAACCACAACCTTCCAAAGATCAATATGAGGAAGTTTGATGACAAGGATTTGATAACATGGATGCTACAAATGAAGCAATATTTCGATATCCACAATGTGCAATACACACAATATGTATGCATTGCATCTTTATATTTAGAACCCAATCATTTTGTATGGTATCGATTTCTTTTTTCTTGTAAACTACTTATCAGTTAGTCAACCTTTATGGAGGAAATGATAGCACATTATGAGGATACAAAGAGAAATTCCTTCTTTAGCCAAGTGATAAATCTCAAAGAAAAGGGTTCAAGGGCAGAGCACATTAAGGACTTAAAAATAATTGAATATTAGGGTAATTTATATTCTAGAGGAAGAAAGGATTGATGTATTAATAGGGACATTGAAGGGTAACATCCAACATGAGGTTCACCTTTGGGAAGTTGATTCATTGGAAAAGACATTCAGGGTGGTAAGAAAAGTTTAAAGAAAAATATGACAACAAGTCTACCGCTCACAACTATAAATATGGAAGTGTTGCTTTTCCTAGCCTTCCACATTCTACAAAGTTGACACCACAACACTTGGACGAAAAAAGAGAAAAATGGATTTGTTACAATTGTGATACAAAAACACTAAAAGTCATAAGTGTGCTAAGAAGAAATTATTTTACATAGATTGTGAAGAGGAGGAAGAAAAGGAATAAGAAACATTGAAATATGAGGATATGCACTAGGAACCAACCAGAGAGAAAGAAGAAATGAACCCGGCCATACCTTGTAATGCATTGGAAGGAATTACTACTCCTCAAACTCTCAAGATAAAAGGATATGTCAAGAAGAAAAAGGTAATAATGTCTATTTATTCGTGAAGTACCCATAATTTTATTCATTGTAAGATAGCCAAGGAAATGAATTTCTTCCTATATTGGGCACCAGAGTGTCAAGTGATGGTTACAAATTGCGGAACTCAAAATTTCTCGAGAAAGTTCCATAGTATCAAGCTAACCATGGTGGAATATGTATTGAATAGTACAATGCTTTCCATTCCATTGGTTGGTGTTGATGTTCTACTAGGAGTCTAATGATTATAATATTTGGGAATGATAGTTTTTAATTTTTAATAACTTTTCTTGAATTTTTTTTGGATGGAAAGGAAGTTGAATTAAGGGTTATCACAGGGAAACTGGGAAATATAATCATCTCTAATGGCATGATAAAGCTTCTAAGGAAAATCCAGTAGGGTGTAATTGCGCAATTATGCTCACTAACGGTTCAAAAATCAAAATCATATATTTCTGCAAATCCCCATGAAGTCTTGGACAATCATTCCAAGGTATTTGATACTCCCAAAGGCCTCCCACCTATTCGTGATCATTATCATGATATTCATTTGATTCCAGGAAGTGTTCCTCTAAACATTAGACCATACAGAAATCCCTAAGCCCAAAAGATTGAAACTGAATGTATGGTTGCAGAAACGCTAAAGGCTGGTATAATTCAACCTAGTCAAAATTCTTTCTCTTCTCCAATAGTATTGGCGCACAAGAAGGATGGATCGTGGCATATGTTCCTAGAATATGGAGATCTCATCAAGATCACTATTAAAGATAAATTTCCCATTCATGTCATTAAGGAATTGTTGGATGAATTACATGGAGAAATTTACTTCTTCAAGCTAGATCTTCGTTTAAGATATCATCAAATTCGAATGAACACTGAAGGAATTCAAAAAATAACATTCAAGACTCATGAGGGTCATTATGAATTTTGTTCATGCATTTTGGCCTTACTAAATAACTTTCCACATTTCATGGTTTGATGAATTCCATTTTCAAACCCTTCTCTATCAAGTTTGTGTTTGTAATTTTTTATGATATACTAATCTATAGCAAGTGTTGGAAGGATCATTTTCAACATGTTGACAGGGTGCTCAAAATATTGGAGGAGAAACAATTATAAGAAAAAACATGCAAATACTTATTTGGAGTACAGGAGGTGGAATATTTGAGTGATATTGTATCTCGTGAGGGTGTTAAGGTAGACCCTAACAAAATCAAAGCCATTAAGGAATGGAAAATCCACACAACCATAAGAATGTTTGCTAATTTTTTGGGTTGATAGGGTATTATAGCAAGGTTGTTAGGAATTATGGGAGAATAGAAGAACCTATAACAACATTACTAAATAAAGATGCATTTTCTTGGACTCCAGAAGAAACTAAGGCCTTTGAACATATTAAATAGGTAGTGTGCCAAGCACCAGTCTTAGCTTTTCTAGGCTTCAAAAAAACCTTTATTGTTACATGTGATACTTTAGGAAATGGAATTCGTGTGGTCTTAATGCAATAAGGAATACTCATTTCTTTTTAAAGTCATCTAATAAAAGGAAATTGCTTACACCAACCTATTTATGAGAAGGAAATGTTGGAAATACTACACACACTAAACAATTGGCAACCTTAACCAATGGGAGGACACTTCAAGGTAAAAATAGATAATGATAGCCTTATATACTTTTTGCAACAAATATTATCTTTAGAAGAGTAGAAATAATGAGTCATAAAGATTTTTTTTTATGACTTTGAAATCATCTATAGAAAAGGGAAGAAAAATGTTATTGTAGATGCACTCTCAAGAAAGGATGAGGATGGGGAATCATTTCTTTTTTCCATTTCTATTATCCACCTAACTGGATAATTAAAGAAAGGGAGGAATGGAAGGATGAATAAGAGGTGCGGACACTCATTTGAAAATTGTAGAAAGATCATAGTTCATCTGATGCATTTAGCTCAAAAATTGATTCATTATGGTACAAAGATCACTTATATCTTTGTAAGAATTCCAAACTCAAGAAAAAATTTATTTTTGAATTGCATAACTCCCCCTTAAGAGGGCACTATGGATTTTTAAAACCTTACCACAAGGTCAAGAAGGAATTTTTTTTGGATGATCCTAAATTTGGTATTTTGAAGATTGCGGTAGAATGTTTGGTTTCCAAACAAAATAAAGTTGAGACAATTAGAACCTCGATTATATTATAAAATTTATCCATTCCAAGTCAGCATTGGGAGGAGGTCGCAATGGATTTTATCACATGTTTATCCGAGTATGAAGTAAAGAGTTTCATCATGGTGGTAGTTGATAGGCTTGTCATGTATGCACATGATTTTGCATTATCTCATCCTTTTAAAGCCAATACAGTTACTACTGCATTTATGGAAACAATTCAAAGGCTACATGGAAACCCAAATATTATTGTAAGTGACAGAGATCCCATTTTCATTGGAAATTTATGGATATAATTATTTTCTTGTCTTGGGACTCAATTAGAACATAACGCATCTGATCATCCTGAATATGATAGTAAAATTGAGATAGTGAAAAAATGTTTTGAAGATTATCTTTGTTGCTTTGTATCTAATAACCAAACACAATGAGTTAAGTGGTTACCTCTAGCTGAATGTTTGTATAACACTTCCTTCCATACTGCAGCAAAATTGACCCCATTTATGACACTTTATGGATATCGTCCACCATCCATCACATCATCTTTAAGAGAAACTTCTAAGGTTAAATAAGTGGAAGAACACATCGAGCATCAAGAACAAGTTCTACAACTCTTAAAGGATAACATCACTCTAGAGCATATTAAAATGAAACAATAGGAAGATCAATATCGTAGTGAAAGAAGTTTTGATATAGGTGACTGGGTATTTTAACAACTACAACCATACAAACAAATGTCCCTCAAGAGAACTAAGAAGGATAATAAATTATTACCCAAGTACTATGGTCCTCACAAGGTGTTGCAAAACATTGGTACTATGACATACAAACTGGAGTTGGATGCATATTCTAGAGTACGCTAGTTTTCCATGTTTCATGCTTAAAGAAGCTTATCGATGACAAGATCCTACTTAAAATAGTGTTACCAAAAATTGACCAAGAAGGAAAAATCATATTTGAGCACGAAGAAATCACAAAAGCAAGAAACTGACAACTACATAATAGATTAATTTCAGAGTATCTCATTAACTGGAAGAACTTACTTGCTAAAGGTTCTACATGGGAGGATGAGAATTTTATATAGAAGCATCCATAACTGCTCAAGTGTTGAGGAAAACACATTTTTGAAGGAGAGGAGCATTTTAGGTCCCTATAATAGTAAAATATTCCCCTTATTTTTGTTGTTAATGTAGCCCCGAATTGTTATTGTTGTTCCCTTTCATTATTATTATTATGAAGTGTTTGCTTATATTGTGACCTTTAAGCTCTTATATATACTAACGACGTATTATCATTTGATTCATTCAAGAGTTGTTCATTTATGTAATGTATAGCAGGTTTCACCCTGAAAGAGGCTATTGTTCAAGTCATTGATCTATCATTCCTTTTGTTTTGTGATCTGCTTACATAATAATTTTGACTAGAAATAGACATCTTTCATTTACCAATGGATTTAGTTCCCTAATTATTTATTTAAATATATTTTCCTATGTTTTCATGAGAAAAAATATATAAGTGATGAATTTTGTGGAGAGGAAAAGTCTCAGTAAATTTGAGATAGTGAGAGAAATCTTAGACCTAGTTAGATCTCTTGGAGGACAAGAGGATGAAAAATATTTAGAAATAGGGATATGTTGCGGAAATTTTTGATATGAACTAAACAGAAATTTAGCTTAGAATCCCATTTGTATAATTGTGTAACTAAAAAATCATGTGTGATAAATGTAGAAGTATGTGATAGAGAAGAGAGGTGTGAGATTCGAGAGGATTAGAGGGATAATAAAGCCACGAGTAAAAGGAGGACCAAACCAATGTATTATCAAGCCTGACTGTGTTGTACATATTTTTGTATTTTTTTATTATCAAAGAATCATTTTATTTAATTAGTCCCCTCTTTGTGAGTTATGAATTCTATAGTATGTGTGATTTCCGCTCACTAATGATGAAGAAATATTTTGTCAACATTAAAACTTATTAATGTAAGTTTGGTTAATATAAGGATAGATAATGCATAATGACCTGTATCATATTAGTCGAGATATTGAGAGGATCTATTCAAGCTTAGGAAGGATAGTTGGACTGATTTTCACCAATGGAAATCTGTATCCACCGTCTACAACTTTACTTTAATTCTTGAGTAATCCTTCTATAATCACTATGTTAGAATTGTCGCATATCTATACATATATAATATGATAGGAAAATTCATGTTGATAGGGAAATTGAGAGTTTTTTAATCACTATGAAAGTGGGAGGTTGCAATAGTGATAGAGGAGTTTGGAAGCATTGACAGATCTCAAAACTGATTACATAGGTGGGAGAAGTAAACACTTAGTCTTTCTTTAGTCCCAACGAAAAATTCATTTAAAAGAATTGGGAGATAGAAGTCAGAGTACTTTCTCAAGTAAAATTATCAATTAGTAGAACTGGGCTAGAGATTTCAATGTTGAAGGCCTAGAGAGGAATTCCTAAGGAAAGAGTAAGACTAACATGGAAACCTAGCCAATCAAATAGGAGTCAGGATTGTGTGGAAACATGAGTGGGACCATGGGTAATGTTTACATCATCCTAGAATAATAAAGGTTTGTCCACATTTCAAAATAAGTGAGGACTATGATAGAAATGAGCCAAGATCTAAAGCTAACATATATTTCTGTCTCTTATAGCTCCTCTCTCGGAAGGGGAGCATTTGGATATTTTAGAGTGGATTGGGTAAAGGAGGCCGCAGAAACATGGAGTGTGTGCCAAGTGACAAATAACACGTGGAAACAAAGGAAGGATAAGTGGATTTAAGGTTTCACATACAATGCTTACATCATCCCGGAAGTAATTGAGCATGCAATTGTGAACAAGCCCAAGATGAAGTTCCCAACAATCGATTCATATGTTAATACAAAGAGGAGCAGATCCTGGTCATGGGAGCTGATCATATTACTAAGAGTTGAATGCTAGAAGAATACATTTGTGGGAGTTAACACCTTTTATCAAAGGTAAGCCTCCATTTCTTTGGGTGCTTGTCACAACTCAACTACAATGGTTCTATTGTAACGCTTGAATATTTTATCCAAGCTTAGTTTCAGTGGTTCTTTGAGTTTGTCTTTAACATATTTCCTTTGATTTATTCACATATGTCATTTGATGTTGTGGTTCTTTTAGTTGAAAGAATAATAGAAGTGACTAAGCTTGTGATATGAGCTCATAAAATGGAGAAACTCTAGTCCTATGTCATCATTGGAATTTTGGTTGAGAACTAGGGTTGATGTATGAACGAGTCAACAACTTTTGTTGGAACATCATCCGAGATTGGGAGTTAAACCAAACCTTTAGGATTGATGTATGAATGAGTTGGAAAGTATTGGAAAATGGGCCTTCAAATGCACCATCAGATTGAAGGAAGCACACAAACCTCAATAAAGCAACCCTAGGCACAAATAAGTAGGCTTATCACTAACAAATGGTTAGGCCTGCATCAATTGGTATAAGATATTTTTAAAAGCTATGAACCTAGAAATAAAAGAGTATCAAGATTGGAAGAGGAATAAATGACCTAGACAATAGTTAGAAATCTCTAAGAGAAGACTGGTAGAGAGAATTAAGAAATACAGAGCTATTTTTTTTTAATTAACTGAGGTTTACAAAATATTTGCACAAAAGGTTGGAAATGTTTCTTTTTGAGATGAAGAAAAGATTTTGTGAAGTGGTAATTTTATTAATAAAGTTGCAAAAAATATATTAGAAAACTTATTCTGATAGATAATAGAAAAAATTGAGTTATTCTTTAAAAGGAAGAGTATGGATTGAGTACACAATGAAGAGGTTGAATAATCTTAAAGGGAAAAGCCATGAAAAATATATATCTAGCATTAATGTTTAAATGAAAACTTTGGGTTGACAATTTGTTTTTAAGTTGAGGCTGGCATTAGTATAGGAAGTTGGCATCAGCTAAATGACCAACAATTCTATGAAAGAAAAAGAGGAAGTGGGAAATGATCTCATGAGAAAGATAAATTGCGACAAAACCCTAAAAGAGGATAGCATAAGTTTTGAAAAGAAGAATTAAGAAATGGAAGAAGCATAACACTAATAGGTTTGAAAGCTAAGGAGTGGGAGTGCTTGACAGAAGTTTGTATTGTAAAGGACTAGAAAGAGGATAAATTCCAAAACAGAGGTTGGATAGAAGTTTCCATACGTAATTCCACAGTAAGTGTGGGTAGAATTTCGAAGGGAAGGGAAGAAAACAAAGGATACAAAGAAGCAAAACTTGGTACTAGTGACAAGTAGCAGATTGTTTACAAAGAAGGAGAAGTATTATTCCATCTCACAAGTGGATGAGGAAGCAAAAATTAAGATTATTTTTGATAGTTATATGAAGAGTTTAGATGCAAGTCACAATCAAAAGAAGAATGTTGATGTAATTGGAAAGAAGGAGAAAAGAAGAAATGGAAATGGATGAGTTAAAATATGAATTGACTAGGACAAAGTAGTGGTTTCATAATAGGGAATGATACCAATGTTCTGGATGGGTACTAAGGAGGCTAATAAAATGGCTAGCTAAGAAATTTTATGTGAGGAAACTAAGGAAAGATATGAGGCTTTTGGTCAGAATACTTTTAAGGAAGATTAGATCAATTGAATATGAGGAAAAACTAGGATATATTTGTGCACAGGAATAAGGATCAATCCTTGGAGAGAGTGAAAATAATGAGAATGATGAGGAGAAATCATTGAAACAAATTACATATTGTTTAGAGGATTAGTATATGATGGCCGAGTCATTAATAGGAAATAAATGACATATTGGTTTTAAATATGATAATTGATGTGTGGATGTAGGGGTTGTTCCTAATGATAAGTAAAATATTAACTATTTTACGTCCAAAGATAATGGACACAAAATTGGTAAAAAAATGAAGTTGCTAGAGGAAGAAACTTTGCCTAAATAAGAATGTACCACTAATAGAAGTTGTTGTGGAGGAAAATGATAGCGCATATGAGATGAGAAACCTACAATGACCCAAAATTGAAACATACAACTAACCAATTTATGCAATTAACAATCAACCATAATATATTCGAATAATTAGCATAGGATTTTTGAAAACTACAACAAGAGAATACTTACTTGTAGTGATGACATATCTTACTTATGATTTGGGTGTTGTAACACTACTCGAAGCGTGCTGACAACAATAAAATTTTGGGGATGAATGTTTACCCAACCATAGGCTTACATATAGATAATATTTATACAGTTGGCTTCCTGCAAGCCCTTAATCAAATACTACTACTAGGGAATCCTTCATCTCGCAAGCTTCTCGTCTAGAAAGAATGAATGAATTCTTATCATCTCCCCTTTTGTGCATTAAATAAAAAAACTATTACAAAAATGGATGAGAATTAGAAGGAGATTCACATACATGAGATCCATGTGTCAACATGCCAAATTTTATTTTTTTTCTTAATTTTTACTTAACTAATCATTTTCTTAATTTAACTCTTACATATTTATTTTATTTTACTTTTATTTATCTTATTCTTACTATTTATAATATATATATTATATAGATAAACACAATTTCAGTTGTTATTTTATTTATTTGCTTATTATTACTTTTTCCTTTAGTTATTATTTGAAATTGATTTGTAAATTAATAATAAGATTATTATTCTCCTAGAATAATTTTTGTCTTATTATTATTTTTTCTATGTATATTTGTATATTGTTGATTTCCATGCTAATAGTAATAGAAAGGTTAATAATAATACCTTTGCTTTAATATTACTAATAATAATTAGGGGATAAATAATTATAAATATTGATTTATTGTTTTTTTTCATTTTAACATTTACTCATAAATTTTATTATTATTATTTACTCATTTATTCCTATGGAGCATTATATACTCCATTTCTTTAAAGAACTTTGCCTTGAAGTTAAGTCCAATCATTTAATTTTTTATTCTTTTATTTATTTATTACTTCATATTTTTCTTACACAATGTGCTAAACTAGTATACGAGTAAGCATCAAAATTTACCAACACCAAGGAAATACAAAAGATCCTTGAGTAGTTTTTCCCAACTTTCAAAACTAGATACAAAGTGTCATCATTCTATACCATTACCCTAACACTCACCCCAATTCTTAGACCAAGGAAGACACCCAAGTTAGTACTCTATGCAGTAGTATTCTAGGCATGTCAGAAACCTGACCCAACACCCTCCACACTCAATAAGGTTCACAACCCCAAGAATGAAAGTCTCCACACCCCCTATATACTTCCACATTCCAATTTAATATCAGACACACAACGTCCTCAAGATGGTCCCATAGCCTTTCAAGAGCTATCCATATTCTCCCTTGCAGGTATGGGCTCCTATGAGATCATCAAATAAACTAGCTATCGGCCCATGTGTGGATTTCCCATAAATCACATCTCAACATATAGTCAATACATTGGTTATAATCATAAAATCATATAAACTAATACATATGCTACATCATGCATACCGTATCCATTGTTAGTATAAATACATCATTATCATAAAAAAATAATTAAATAAACACCACATGTGCATGACATAATTAACCTTTCACAAGGACTATACCCATTTACCACATACCATCACATCATGAAACATCATCATAATATTATACTTCAACATTTCCATGTTGTCATAAAAAATAATGTAACCATAACTTGTACTATAGACTATTAATAAAATTTAAGAAATTAGACATGATCATGACTTAAACCATAATGAACACAGAGAATATAAACTCTTCCTACTTTTAAGCTATAATTAATTTACACATATTCTTAAATTTTTCCAATTTAAATATAAATTGGACATATTAATCTAAATCCAACATAATAATTCCACATGTCTTGTCAAAATGCCTATAAATTTTCTTACATTACATCTACACATTACCCCTAGAATGTAGAGCTATTGTTG
>APFE031711904.1:30388-69819 GCA_000404065.3 Pinus taeda
TTTTTAACATGCCCGTCAATATGACGTTTTTGAAAATGAATGGCAAGTTGAGCATGACGTGAAGGTTTTAGATTAAAATGTATTTTACGGGTAAAAATGCGAAATACGGGCATACGGGCGTCAAATTTAACCCCTGATTGCAAGTATTATTTCGATTGTGAAATGAGAGATTATTTTTGGGCATGTGGTATTTATGAGCCATCTTATTGGCCCATGGTATGGTATGGCTAATAATATCCATGGTAAAGTGGTGGTGAATATCCATGGTTAAAAATCATATATTGTAAGTATTAAGTTTTTTGTGCTTATTAATGAAATTTAAATATGGTTACAAAATTATTATTTTAATTTATATGGTGAGATAGATCTTAATTTATAGATACTATTTATATCTTATATGTTTTCATGTGATAGAGGTGCAGATATATCTCAAAAGCAATTATACTATTTTTCCTTTTAGATGGTTTTTGGGCATGTTGTATTGATAAGCCATGGTATTGGCCCATGGTATTGTAACAAAACTTGTATACAAATTAATTATATCTATGGCAAAGTGGACGTGAGTAACCATGGTTAAACATATTGTTATATTGTAAGTTTATGTGTTTATAATTAATTAAATTTAAATATTGTTACATAATCATTATTCTATTTTATAAGGTAAAATGGATCTTAACTTATTATTGCTATTTATATATTTTATATATATATTTTATTGTAATATGTATCTTGTGATTTATTTTAATCTCAAAAGTTATTCGTAATTTTATTAATAAAAACGAAATTACAATGTAACTAATTTCAATGTTGGAAAGGAAAACTTAACTAATGGTAAAAGAATTTAGTTATCTTGACGAAGAAAATGGTTGTAAATCATTCAATTTATAATAAAATGTTAAAAAATAAAGTATCCAAAAAACACAAATTTAAGACAATGAAAAATAAAAAAATAAGTTTATATGTATCGGGAAATGAAACCAACTATGAAATCTATTTAAAATAAAGAGATTAACCAAAACACTAAAAAAACATTAAAATCTCTTCGCATGTAAATAATTTTAAATTTTTCTTTCCTAATCTATATTTATTGTATAAAATTTATATAATTTATTTTTTATTATCCATTAATAAAATTAAAAATAGTTTCAGTGACGCACACAACTAAAAATAAATTCAATTATTATCATATATGAGGCTAATAACACGTTTTAAATATGGTTGAACATATATTTTGGATGCAACTCTTAGCCGTATAATGAAATAAAAGTCAATTGAATTTTTCCTAAATACGAAGTTAGAACATCCCTACTCCTGAAAATCAAGGTAACTTCCTTTCTCAAAGAAGTAAAACTTGTGCCTCTTTGAGAATTAAAAAAGGGAAAAAAAAAAAAAAGGTTGATTTGCTTTTTATAATTGAATATCAATCTTTTTTATATTTTTTAATATTGCAAATTAGTGTTGTAGGAGATTTTTTAAAGGTTTTTTAGTTTTGTAAGTTTAATTTTTCTAAAATTAATTAGGAATTTATTGAAATCACAAGAGTGATGGGTAACCCCTATACAACTGAAGTATTTTGAGATTTTCAAGAGTGCTGAATCCATGTATACAATAAAAAAAACCAGTTTAAATTATACAAATCAAAATTTCACCTCAACCCAAAAATCCAAATTCAAACTAACAACAACTCCATTTATAAATAATTAAATCCAAATTAATTTAATTCATTTTTATCAATAATAAATAAAACCCTGTTTTTTAAAACCTTCCTCTGCCTTTTTAGTTTCAAACAATGTATTAATGAAAAAACACAACTCTCAAAATAACTAATACTCATATTCCACTACACCAACACTAAATATAATATATATAATATAAAAAAATATATATATATAAATAAAATTTAAATCACCCACAAATAGCTAAATTAAAAAAAATGAATTTAATTTAGGTTAGACCGTATAAATATCTAGTATAAAAAATAATAAAAATATTTTTTTAATATGTTACCTCATATAAGTAATAAAAAGTACTTATTTAAATTAAATATAGTAATTGTTAAAAGTGAAATGAACAATTTCGAAGTGAAGAGAAGGGCGGGCTGTGTAAGAAAGCTTCAAGTTACTTCAAAGAGCATGAACGACTATGTGAACTCGCCCATTTTGTGTTTGGGTTATAAACTATCACAAAACTTCATGTCACTTCGATGAGCATGTACGACCATGTGGTTCACGCTATTTTTTATTAGGGTTATAAACTGTAATAGTATGAAAGTTTCTATAGAATTTTGTATACAAGAAAAACCTAAATCAACTATAAATATTTCTAGATTACTTATGGATTTCTATATTACAATTATTAAAACAATATATATTCTTAGTCATTAGTAATTATTTGATAGATGAAAGTAAATATTATTGTTAAAACTTAAATAATAGTAAGTATAGATTAAAATAATAGTTTTTGAATATTTTTATTTAGCTTTAAATAATTTAAAATTATATATATAAAACTTAGATGACATATTTTTTAATTTTAAATAATTAAATTTTTTTCTTCGAGGTGTGCGTAAAATCAGGTCGGACTCTAAGTATTTCATTATCATGGTCACAAGCCTTAAGGTAATCAAAGCCATGGGTGGCTTGGTCACTACATCACATACACCTGCATGCGTAAAGCTCAAGAGATGTACAAAAATTCAAGTTAAAATGATTTTCCATGAGTGAATGATAGGAAGGTGGAAAATCTTGGTAATAAGTTATTATTTCTAGGAAGTTTTAGGAATAACTTTATCCATCATAGATAGAAGAGGCAATGGTCGCTCACTTAGACTAGTAAAGTATGAGAATCCAACCTAAAACAAAAAATCCAAGTTCACGCTAAAAGGAAAGAAAGCATGTGTGTATGTCATGTTTCTTTGTCCCCCGGTTTGATTCTTATGTGTTGTTTGGAGGTCGATGAATCTTGGGAAAGGTGTATTTCCTGATTTCAGAATCAACAACCATCTTTGTTGAATGCTTGGAATTGGGCTTGGAGCTACAATTATTTCTTCTCTATGGATTTTAATTTCTCTCAGTTCGGTAAGACCTTTCATGCTCGGTAGAAGACCTGTAATCGAAACTTCAATATTGTTCCTTGCGTGATGGGTTGCTATTCGGATCTCTTTCATAGAGACAAGGTAGTCTTTAAAACTCTAGCCCATGATCTTGAGAAACATATATAATATATGGACTATTGTGTTAAAGGGAGGGCTCTCAGTACTGAGCCAAGAGCCAGGAACCGCAACAGAAGAACACATTTGTTCATCTTTGTGTAGTAGTTGTAGAGTATATATGGAGATACTTACCCTCAATAACTTTATTAATCATCATATTTTTAACATGAATGCTGGAATATTTGATATTCATGCAGCAACTTGTAGATTATATTTGGGTCGTGTGATCTCACATCATAGAGGTTTTAAAGCTAGGTCAAATTTCTGTGTGTCTAGCTACTAACATGTTCGCTATAGGAAAAACACTTAGAGAAGAAAATATGAGGAACCTTGACTATCATTCCTTAAAATTGAACTCAAAGTATTGCATGTATTACAAAATTCAAGAGATGATGGCTCAAGTGGGCTTAAGACATTGAGCTTCAACCACACCAAGCTTGGGCCATGAGCCATAGAACGGATGACGAGATAGAGGTCGTGAGCTAAACACTCATAGTCGAGGTAGAGAGAAATGCTAAGCCCAACCTATGGTTGAGATGGCAACTCTTTACAAAACCTTGTCCTCATCCACAACTCACTCTATATTGGAAGAGTGAGAGGACTAGTTGAATTTGCAATTGCATCTGAGCAGGGAAAAGGTAGTTCACAATTAGGGAAACATTATAATAGACCTGGTATAAGCTAGAGGGATATAGAAACTGCGTACGTAGACCTTGCTATTATACTGGACAATGAAGACATTGTTGGTCAAATGCATGACGTCAGAACCAAAGGAACGAGGGAAGTCATAAGGAGAGTTCGCCATGTTCTATCAGGACATCCAACAAGTGAAGTTTGCCTTGAATTAAGTGATAGGGCCACTCAAAATAATTATGGAGCACATACCTTGCATTGAGTCATTGGCCCAACAGGGATCCACTACAAATGATGCAACCCTTATTGAATCATATTATTATTAGTCCCTTTTATTTATAGTCAACAACATGCAGGCATTGTCTAGATAATGTTAGAGGTTTGGATGATAGTGTAGTGTTTTTAACTATTTTAGACTTTAAGAGAGGTTCTTCCAGCGTAAATCACATGATGTTTCATTTGTCGATGCGTTTTGAACCAACTAGTGTGGTTCATCATCACGACAAGTCGAATGAACAGATCTCACTTTTGCATATTAAATAGATAGAAGAACATTCTAGAACATTCTTGATTAATACTTTTCAATTTTGTTTAGGATATGACTCCACCATATTTTTAGCGGTTTCCCTATGGGAAGGTTGAGATCACGTATTTCATTTTTGAACTTGTATGTATAATTTTCATTTTGAAAAATAAATAAAATGATCAAAATATAGCTTACAAAACAAATTTATATTATTAAGATAATTATATTTAAAATACCAATTTATTATAAATTATTTTTGTTATTAATTAATAATTAAATTTTAAAAAAATATATTTAATATAAATGATTATAGCTAAAAATAATAATAAATAGTACCATTGAACATCCTAACTTGTATAAGATGATAAAAAAGTGAAGTCCCCCTATGTACACAATAGGGTTTCCTCCCATCCAATCTATGTGAAATCTCATAGGGATGGATACTTGTCATAAAGTTCAAGGAGTAGGCTCATCTTTGGCCCCTTGTGATAAGTCTCAAGGAGTAGAATCCCACACCCTAGACTCTTGCTAATTCACCATGGTAGAATTTTAAAGGAGATATCATTCAATTTCAATAGAGAAACTTTGAGAAAAATATATTCCACAACATGAAATATTTTCATATAGTTATCTACCTTATAGTGATGGACATCCTAAAACTATGTTCAAGAAGAATAATTTTGAATATTGACATTGTTTAATTCATAATAAGAAATACCTTCCAATGTTTAAAGATTATTTGCACAATTATTTTCAAAACAAAATGTAATAACTTATTTGGTTAAAAAGTGATGTCCATATATATGTCCTTTGTATGGGGTGAACATGTGAGTGAACATGTAAATGATTTTTTCAATAATTTTAGGTAAGGATGAGTGGGTTGGGCACACATGCATGCCACAACCATTTTGTATAAAAGTACAAATGGAAACACACATTCTTAACTGTTAGGAAGATTCAGTGGTTGACACACAAACAAATGCACACATTCACCTCTCAAGTTGGGTGGTGAAAGCACATGCACACCTTCACATTTAAACTACCCTCCCAAACATGAACTGATGCAATAGCATCAAGTTGAGTTTGAAAATAGCTAGGTTACATGAGGAATGAAGAATATGAGGTTTGGGTAGAGATGTGAAAAATCCAAAGGATACATTTTTAATGTAATGGTGTACCTTTTTTATATTGGCATGAATATATTGTTAATAGATCAACCTCAAACTTGGTGTGCATGAATTTTCTTAATGAATGGTGTCCACAGAAAATATTGTGGAATGCATTCTCAAAAATATCTAATGTACATTATATTTTCATGGACAATAAATGGAAGCCTAGCTTCCACATGGCCACCTTGATGATGCCATTCGACTAGACATCAAACATATGCAAGAATGAGGAGAAGAAGTGTTATGCATGGAACAAAATTGAACAATTGGAACAACAAAAACTTGAAATGTTGCAATTGTTATTGAAATGTTGAGATAAATACAAAAAATGAGATATTTAGTGATGTAAATGGATAAATGAAAGATAGAGAGATAAAGTTAGGTTTCCATGGCCTTAAGTAAACCAGTTTGAATTTTCTACAATTGAGGAGAAACTAATAGGCCAATTTTAACAATTAGATAGAATTACATTAATGGAGAGAGAGAGAGAGAGAGAGAGAGAGAGAGAGAGAGAGAGAGAGAGAGAGAGCGTTGAATAGTATTCTTCAACTAGGGGATGTTTTTCCGCATTAAGAATGTTGTGCATATTTAGTAAATGGTGTTCCCCTACTTTCATATATTTTTATTCTACAAGTGCATGTGTCTAGATAATTAGTGGTATGTAATTGGGTAAGCTATTTTCGGTCAAAAATTAGTGGGAACAAGTGTGGGAAAGACTCTCTTGAAACATAAAGAAAATCCAAAAAACCATTGTTGGTCATTTTAAAAAATTATTCTTTTCTTTGAAAAACGTTAAGGCAAGTATCAAACATCAACTTTGAAGCAAAGACTTCAAATTTGAATAGAAGAGAACAATCTATTAGAAACGTTTCAAAGAAGGGACGGATAGGCCATTGACCATCTCTCAAAAGATACCAACAAGAATTCAAAAAATTAACCTAGTAGGCATAAGCACCTTTTAAATGTGGCCATTCGAACTATTTCAAATATGTGCTTAACTGAAAAGATAAGGTCATTAGGCTTCTTTGCAAGAAGAGCTTCGTCAATCCACTTCGCAGATAATACTTGAATATATATAGAATGTGATTTTTGGCCAATTCAAAGAAATAATTAAGTGAAATAGGTCCCATTCATCCTATTTTGATGGAATCATCTGAAATAAAAAGAAGGAAAGGTTAAAGTGGCTTCCAAAGTTATCACTTTCACTTTGACAAAAGTCTTATTTACTTATAAAATCCACATAGCTCCCACTCAATGCTAAGATTTGATTTAGCTCATGGCCATGAAAACCTATAAGTATATTTCTAATGAACTATGACCATCACCACTTAGGTTCATATACATCCATTTTGTTGAATGCATGATGCAAGTTTAAAGAAAATAAACTCTGAAGCATTACAAATTGCAAAGGAATGTAGTGTAACATTGTAATAATCAACATGTAACACATCATACATGTACGATTTCCATTTCCCAAATCATATGGAAGAACAATATAACATAATAACAAAATTATACACAAGAATTCATCATAGAGATTAAACACTTATCTTTTAGCAAGCTAGTCCAAGGAGTCTTATTATTAGGAAGAAATTTTCCATCAAACCATAGAAAATCCTCTATGATTCCACCCACAAGCTAGGCTATGAGGCTATTTAGGTGAAGGAAATAGGCTCAATATGCTCAAGTCACTCACCCAACCTAATTGCTTTTAGGATTAGAGAAATTCTTCAATACATATTCATTTAGCAAAACCTTCTAGCTTTCCTAGCCCTTGCACTCCATTCCACTGCGAAACAAAACATTGAGGAAATCCTTGTAGTTTTCTATAAGGCATTTTTTTTCTCTTCTCAATAGTTCCTTAGGAGACCGGCTCACTCTTTATTATTCTCAAAGTGTGCATGAGGAGTCCAATATGATGTTTTCCTAGTTAAAGATCAAAGCAATAGAGTTTCCTCTTAACTATATAGCACTTATAGTTGAATCAACAAAAGCTATAAGGATTTGAAATAATTCCTATTAACTTGGCCTCTATTCTCCTTTGCAAGTTTCAATGCTTCCTATACCTCAAGTTCATGAATTTCTCTTTCGTAAATATACCTAGTCACTTCACATGTTTGAATTACAATAATTAATATGAGAACATATAAACCAAAATTATTTTTAGATGAAAAAAATAATACCAACAAGATCTTCCATTCCAATTACATGAAGAGAGTGAATGTGAGGAAGATAATTTAGATTCCTATTTTGATTACTAACCTATTGAACCTCCATTATCTTCTAACCATGGAATACTAACTTTCCACAATCCTATTGCCTAGATTTTAAAAAATTGTGTTAGGAGATTTTAATAATATACTTGGTGAAAAAATGAAGCTTAGCATAATACTAAAATTTACAAAGCTTAGGATTATTTCTTAGCCCTTTGGACCGAATTTCCTCTTACTTTCTAGTGGAGTGATAACCCCTTTGTTTCTCTACTGGAATCTGTTTTATACTAATTTTTGAAACAATTACATTTATTGTGGGTACCATGGTAAATCTATATCATATTATATTAAATATTATTTATAAAAAATACATGCCTAAATATTCATTAATTAAGCCGTGACCTTGAAATCAATACCAGAGATTAATGAAACGTATTTACGTCATTTGCATTACTTTATATTGTAATTATATTCAATTATTTAATTTATTTCAAGAAATGAAACAATAAAATAAAAATATTGCAACGTGAATTTAAAGTACTTCCAACAACCTCTTTAAAAGGGGCATTATTTTGTAGCTAAGAACATATGCTCATAACAAGAGAGAAATTAGAAATGTTGGTCAAGTCCAAATTTAAGTGACCAATATGGATCCACTTATCTTATAAGTGATCAAATATTTAATTCTAAACTTATTAACTTTAAAATTTAGTATGGAACCTAGTGCACTTTATTTGTGTAACACCCATGGTTAAGAACTCAAGAATGTTCTATTTCCATTTCTTTCCAAGTGGGCACTAATTACAAGGAAGATATAATAAAGTCATGGAATAGAAGTAATTCAATTCATTTTATCCATATAACTTAATTTATTTAGCAAAATAATTTTCTACCGTGATTGGCCTTTCGTCTTGAATTTTATTATCCCATTGATATGAAAGCCATTATTGAGGTTTTTTTTTTAATGGGAACTTACAAGTGAAAGTAGGTTTCTTAGTTTAGTAAGGATGAGAAAGTAGGATATTTGATATGAAAACCATTACTGAGGGATTTTTTTGGAAAATGGGTACTTACAAGTGAAAGTAGGTTTCATCAGTTTAGTAAAGGTATGTATATTTGAAATGAATGATTTTTATTTGTTTGATAGTAATTCTCTCGTGATTGGCCTTTCGTCTTGAATTTTATTATCCCATTGATATGAAAGCCATTATTGAGGTTTTTTTTTTAATGGGAACTTACAAGTGAAAGTAGGTTTCTTAGTTTAGTAAGGATGAGAAAGTAGGATATTTGATATGAAAACCATTACTGAGGGATTTTTTTGGAAAATGGGTACTTACAAGTGAAAGTAGGTTTCATCAGTTTAGTAAAGGTATGTATATTTGAAATGAATGATTTTTATTTGTTTGATAGTAATTCTCTCTAGAAGAAACTAGGTTAATCTTGATCTATTATTAATGTATTCAATGCTTATACTAAAAATCCTTTATTCCGTAGCCAGGTATCTTATATTCATAACCAACCAAAGGTTTTGGGATGAAGAAACTAGTCAAGGTTGTAAAGAGTAAATTAAGGAAATGTAAGGAAATTTTAAACCTTGAAATTTAATTCAATAGAAATAGGCCTAGTATACCACTATATTGGTAGTAACACGTAAAAATCAAGGTAGAGGAAATTGCATAAATTATATAAGAGAATAAAGTTCAAATGATAAATTTTCTCAAATTTTTCTTCGAGAGGAATTTTCAAGAAAAAAAAAAACTTAAATCTCTAAACATAATGCATTTTTATTGTCATGTTAAGTCTCCGATTGTGTTTATTACCAGAATAAAAGACACGGAAATAGTCAATAAAATAGGTTAGCAAGAATAGAAGCATTAACATATAAGTAATGCTATATGGGGATCTAAGTTTGGAGGTTAGAAGCCTAAAAAGTGATTTCGATTTAAGCACGAATGCAATAGAATATAGATATAACGATAAATATAGAGATGCAGTAGAAATAACACTTCATTTCATTAATATCAAATATTGAAATATGCTTACAAACAGAATGGAAATAAAACTAGCTCAAGCGATGGTAGTATATCTCTGAGAAGAGATGTGGTGGCTACATGCCTTTGAAATGAGTTACAATGAGACTCAAAGACATATTTATTATTTAGAAATAATGGAAAAACATAGAAATCCAAAAATCTAACCCTAGGAGATGACGTGCCAAAACTATGCGCCCTGTTTGGGTAAATTGATAGTTCAACTTCTCACGATCATAACTTTGGCATATGATCAAAGTTTGACGCATGCAATACCTTGTTAGAAAGATCTATATGAGGACTGCAACTTTTGAATGGCCAATGTTAATATATTACACATAATTGCCCCATTTTTCCAAAAAAGACATCGTTTAGGGTCTCAAAACGGCTCTAGAAGTTCAGGACCCGAAAAAGCTACCAAAAATAGTAAATTGTGCTACAAATAAGGAAACTAAAAGACTGAAAGAAACAACATTGGGGTTCAAAGTGGCATAGGATGGTAGCCTCCAATATCCACCTGGATCATTCCTCCCCCCTTAGGAGGCAATGGTCCCCGTTGCGTTGAGTTCCTCCATGAGATGGGGAAACTTCTGTTGAACTTGGTCCTTGGTGAGATGTTTTGCAATCTCTGATATGTCAAGTAATGCTAGGAAGCATGTTCTAGGGCAGTCCACATTGAACACTTGGTGCGAGGAAAGCAAAGGGGGAATGTTGTGCTCCAAAGCATTATTTCCCACAGCCTTGGTAATGGTGTAAAGACCACATCAAACTAGTCTAAGCCTCTGATGGGCCCTTGTAAGCCATTCTTTCTGCAAATCTAACCACACTTTGTCACCCACATGAAACTTGGGTGGCACTCGATGTTAATCATGTCACTACTTGGAATTTTCCACAATGGAGCGACGATATATCGACCTGTTGGGTAGAGTTACTCTGAAGGTCAGATGAAACAAATGCTTGACCTGACAGTGCAACGATACCCCCGTGGGTGAGGAGAACATGTCCCTGTATTCTTTCATGACCATATCCAACTGGTTCTTCTGCGTGGAGGAAACCTTCCTAGATGCCATGTATGTGGCTACAATCTTCCCCTTACTTTGAGAGTGAACCAGAAAGAAAACAAATTTCCTAGTTTGGGAGATGATCTTGCTACATTTCTTAGCAGAGATCAAAGAGGTGGCGGTAGGTGGGGCTACCTTTGGTATCCTGTATAATGTATTACCCAAATAAAAAATCACAGTGGGGGGTCTAGACTTATATACAACATGTCACTTACACAAGTATGCTTTTCCTAATAATACGTCACAAACTTCAAGAGGAGCAACATCACACAATACATCATTTTTGAAGGGATTTATGTTGTAGGGAAGGTGACATTGCTAGCTGACTCAAAGATCTCATCCTTGGCGAAGCCACCTGATCACGTATGGTTCTGGGTGAGGTATGGTCAGTAGGCCAAGCCACTTCATGACCTCTATTGAAATGAGGTTATTATGGTTGCCACAGTCGATGATGAATTGCATCAGTGAAACCTTTACCCACATTTGTTTGTGGAAAGGAGGCTCCCCCTCCCGTAGATCTTTGGGCTCATTCTTCTGGATCTTGGTAGTGGAAATAGTGGCGATGGGTTCCACATCAATAATCAGCTTTCCTTTCTCATTCCTCTTGCTAAGTTCTGACACAGGGTTGGAACATGGATCTTATTTTGAAGCCTTCAACTCAGCCACCAGTCACTGCTTGGCCCGACATTCACTTGTGGTGTGAGTGGGGTTCTTATGGAACTGACACACTTTTTTTTGTCCTTCTTTGACTTCGTGGTGGTGTTCTTTTCTTGCAGCTTCGACAAGTTGTCTTGGGTCACCCCGCCTTAGCTTTGTCCTTTGTTCTTCGGATTCGTAAATAAAATGTCTCCCTTCTTTTGTTTAAACTTATGCTTGATCTTGACAACATATCAGAACATTGTGCCAAGCGAGGGGATGTGCACGAACTTCGTCTCATCCTCGATGTACTTATGCAGGCAGTTGTGGTATTTGAGTATCAAATGCCTCTCAGAATCCTTGATACCAAATTTTGTGTGAAGGGTATGAAAAATACTGGTAAACTCTCGCATGTCTTGGTATGTTCCCTACTGCAACGTGGTTGACATATTATTTATCATCATAACTTCTGATAGGGTAGTAATACTCCTTGATGGCATCCCAGAATAAATTCTAGGTGCATGTGGCTGAAAATAGTGTGGATGTACTTTCATCCTTCTAACTTGTAGTAGGTTTCCCACCAGTCCTTGACATGGGAGGCGACTTTGAGAAGTGAAAAAGTGATCTTTTCCTGACTGGAAAAATCATGAAGATAAAAATATCCTTCTAGCACATTTAACCATTTATCTATGGCATCTAGATTTATCTAACCCTCAAATATGGGAATGTCAAAGTTAACTTGTACCTTAAAGGGTGTGGCGCTCTAAGAGTAGCTACTAGAAGTAGATGTGTCACCCCTGGGTAGCCGCTAAACAATCTAGGCAAAGTTGTCCATCGTCGCGTTCCTTTGTCGCTTGAGGGCTTCTTCGAGCAATATTTTGATAAGATATCCTACTCTGTCATCTTTCTTTTCTTATCCCATGGGCACTCGACAGGGTGTTTAAGGTTGATCTTGCAAAGGTTCAACCAGATTGAGCCTTAACTCCTAATATCCTGACCTCATTGGGGACATGCAATGAAAAACAAAGAAAGGGGAGATCGCATGAATACCACTGATCCAAATTTAAACATGAATGCAAACATTAATGATATAATCATAAATACAGGTTTGCAGGAGTTCATTTCATTAATATCAAATACTGAAATATGCTTACAAACATAATGGAAATAAGACTAGCTCAAGCGATGGTAGCATATGTCTCAGAACAAATGTGGCGACTAAATGCCTCTGAACTAAGTTACAATGAGGCACAAAGTCTTATTTATTATTGAGAAATAATGGAAATCCATAAACATCCAAAAAACTAACCCTAGGAGATGAAGCGCCAAATTATGGGCCCCGTTTGGGTAAATTGGTACATCAACTTCCCGGGGTCGTAAATTTGGCATACGATCTCCCTTTGACATGTGCAATACCTTTCTAGAATGTCTATTTGAGGACTACAACTTTTGAATCCTCGTCATTAGATAATATCGTGTGTTGGCTTCAATTTTCCAAGAAAACATTGTTTAGAGCCTCAAAACTCCTTCGGAAGTTGAGGACCCAAAAAATGTACCAAAAATAGTCAATTATGCTAGAGATAAGGGAACTAAAAAATTGAAAGAAACAATGCTGGGGTCCAAGTGGCATAGGTGGGTGGCTACAAATATCCACCTCGATAAAAAAGGGAGGAGAAACTGCATTGAGGACCAATTAAGGACTAGTCAAAGAAGGGAAACTCCCCATATCTTTATCAATAGGTATTTCAACTCCACTTTTGAAAACTAACCTTTACAATACCATGTCAATGTGTTTTATTTTTTACTTTGTTATGCTAATCATTGTCTTATAAGATTGGATGTTTATATATATATTATTATATATATATTATATATATTATATATATTATGTATGGGGAAAAATATAATTTTTAGATAACATTGACGAAATTATTCCAAAATTACATTCTATAGAAACATATCAAACATGTTTTCAGCAAGTTCAGTGAAAAGTTGTAACTTATAATTTCTATAACTTTTCAATCCAACCTACTTTGAACTATTATTATCAAGTGAATAATTACACTATGTTTTCAAGACCTATGCAAGTAACCAAATCCATAATTTTTTATCCAAAATAAGTCAAAGAAAGGTTTTAGTTTTCCTTGTGGAGCGACTAATCTAAACGACCCATATATTTTTTATCGTAGAACTCATATACTTCAGGTCTGCTATGCTATTCTATGGTCAAGATATTGTCATCTAGCTCCAATCCCCTTTTAGAAATAATATTTTCATATGCATTCCTCTCCCTATATATGTGTTGACAAGAAGAGCAGGAATAAGAGTACATGATACCATGAATGTCTTCAACAATAGGAAAAGTAAGTATATTTTGACACTTCCAGTGACCTCTAATATGGTTTACAAAAAGATTTGAATCCCCATATATATGAAAGTGTTCACAACCCTTTTCTTTTGCAATGTAAAGAATATCTTTAACATCTAGCAATTGAGCTATGTTATTTGTGACCTCCCAAGGCCAAAAATTCCTCCCCTTACTCCCCATACATGGTTAGCAATATTCTGTTCAAAAAACAACTTGTTGGGAGAGAGCTATAGATATCCAAAAATATAAATGTACATTGATATGTTGTTGCATTTTCACTTATACTTAAAAATTTTAAATCACTTAATTTATCCATTATAACAGATAATTTTATCTTTTGTCAATTTAAAAATTATTTTTTAGTTTTCAATAACTATATTTTAAATTTCACCAAATCATTTATTTGATGTTGAGAAATATTATAATATTTACAATAAATTATTTAGACTAGAATATTGAAATATTGAGAAGTGTTTTCAATGAAAATCACATCAAAATTCATTTGTCGATGCGTTTCAAACTAACAAGTGTGGTTCAAGACAAGATGAGGAAACATATCATGAATCTCATTAAACAGAGAGAAGAAATCATTCAACGGCTAGAAAGAAACAACTACATTTTACAAAGGAAATGGCTACACTCAACTAGGCAATGGGACCGCAGTAAGAGATAGGGAAAGGAAAATTAATTAGTTAGTTAATTAATAATTAGCTATTTTTTGTTAGACATATTTATTTACATTTGTAATCAAATATGCCTACTTGTATTTAATTAAAATAAACTTAAACTAAGAACTAATTAATATATTCTTTATTATTCTAAAACTACATAAACTATATAAAGACTTGTATTTATTATATGATATTATTATAGGATATATTAAGAAAAAATTAATAAATGTTTATTAATTAGATAACCTAATTAGTTAGTTAAATATTCACTAACTAATTAGTTTATCTAATTAATAAACATTTATTAATTTTTCTTAATATATCCTATAATAATAATATAAGTCTTTATATAAGTTTATGTAGCTTTAAAATAATAAAGAGCATATTAATTAGTTCTTAGTTTAAGTTCATATATTTAATTACAAATGGAAAGAAGTATGTCTAACAAAAAATAACTAAGTAATTGATTAATTAACTAATTAATTTTTCTTTCTTTATCTCTTGGTCCAGTCTAGTTGCTGAGTCTAGTGTAGTTGTTTCCCTGGTCAAGTGTAGTTGTTTCTTTCTAGCCATTAAATGATTTGTTCTCTCTATTTAGTCTGCATCCATGATCTGGTTCTTCATCTTGTCCTGATGATGAACCACACTTGTTGGTTCGAAACAGGTCGACAAATGAATTTTGATGTGATTTTCGCTAAAAACACTTCTCAATAAACTTGATATGGATCACAAAAACCTAAATTCAATAATATTGAAATAAATTAAAAAAAAAAAACCAATAAAAAAATCATAAAATATTAATAATTAAAAATTATATATATTTATAAGATTCCAAATCAGATTTTCTAAAGTTGGTAAGAGAATGTCTATATAAAATAATAAAGCAAAAAACAAGACACAATAACGTAGTATATTAAAGTAGAAAATGTGACACACTAACATATTATAATACAAACTATTTTCTAAAGATAGAATTAGAATCCATATTGATGAAGATGGTGAAGATTCCCCTCTTTCCCTGGGGTTTGAGTAATTCTCATTGCAATTTCCCCTCCCATTTTGGCTTATCACCTTCAAACATAAGTATCCATATTAAATTGATCAATTTTTCATTGTTTAATTAAATAACCTGATTTTTTTTCTTATATTAAAAATTATTATAAGATTTATATTAAATTAATTTAAAAAAAAATGAATTTTTTTACATTTAAAAATTTCAAACAATAATTAGTTAATTATTTTATATAATATCTCGTGTATAACTTGTAGAAATATATTACATTGAATATAAACATTCAAACCATTTTACTAATATAATTTTATTATTATTCATATTTTTTTAAATGTAATATATATAAATTTAGCTAAAAATAAATTAATTACATATATTAGAAAGTGTTTGTGCAAGTGAAATTAAGTCATTAGTCTCAAATATTATAAAAACATACTTAAGATACAAAATGAACTATAAACGTTAGGGTAAACATTGAAAGTATCCATTTATATCTGTTGTAAGAGGTTGTAGGCACAAATGAAAAATAATAATGTACACTATCATGAACGGTAAGGAATCAAATAAATAGGTCAACTTTGTTTCTTTAAATTGATAAAAAATGTGTATAGATCCAAACATAAGTACCTCTCTCACTCATTTATATATTTACATAAATTTGAATAACGTTTAGCTAGTTTTTATCTTGGTTTTCTTGGGATGTTTTTAGAAAAATGGGAGTCCCAAATATAAGGTCTATCTAGCGAAGAATAGAATTTATATAATGCAAGGATAAATGGGTTTTTCTTGATGTATGTCTATGCATGTTGTTCTAAATTGTGATTTATATTCCACATATTATTACTGTAGAATTTGTGTCTCTTCTTTTCAGTTCGAAATCTTGAGCAGTTGCAATTTCTTCAAAAATTTATACATGGTATCAGAGCCTTAAAATCATATTAGAACTAGTATTTTGAATTTGTCCCTTAGGAATTTTGAATTTGGAGCTTAATTGTAGTAGTTTTTCTTCAGATTCGAGAGAATGTCTTTCAACAAATCGAGATTAGACTGTGCCCTAATGGGTAACTCAAATTTCATAGCCTAGAAGGACCGAATGGAAGTAGTACCTGACAATAATGGTTTATTAAAATATCTTAAAAATGACACTGTGAAACCCCATCAGTCTAATGCATAACAATTAGCCCAATGGAAGAAGCATGTTGCTAGAGCGAGGAGGATCATCCTAGAGGGTGTGAAAGACCATATAGTCTCAAAGTTACATGGAAAGGAGACTCGCTTTTCTATCTGGAAGACCATCATTGAGATATTCGAAAATAGAAATCATGCTAGAAACTCGTTCTGATGAAAAATTGAGGATTGAAGACAACACGCATGAATTAGTATTCAACAATGTGAAGGCATACCTCAAGCATTTTCCTTTATGTGAAATCAAGTAGGCTAATGTCACGATTGAGATCCTATACACATTAGAGGAATATGCATGTGCAACCTTGAGGACCAAGGCAAATATTAGAGATGTGGTGGTTGAGAGCGAGAAGGATAGAGCTCTCAAGATGGAGCCTCATCCAGCTGGCAGTTGGGATGACTAGCAGGATGATGATGATGAGGACCAGTAAGACACACCGAGTAGAAGGAGAGTTTGAGCTAAGTGAGAAGAGGGAGTAATTGCAACTATACCTCTAGGAGTTAGGTGGGGAAATGTAGAGCCTTAGCCTAAGATTTGCAGATATTTCAATAGGGCCCATTAAGGTGTACTCCTCATGGGTCATTACCTTGATACTAAGGCCCACAATATTTAGTAGTAGAAGGATCAATGTGATCCAGGTGGATATTGGTGGCCACCTGCCAAGTCCACCTGGACCCCCACCATTGTCTTTCTCAGCATTTTCAGTTTCCTTAATTGTAGCACAACTTACTATTTTTAGCAGTTTTTCAGGTCCTGAACTTCCGGAGTCGTTTTGAGGCCCTAAACGACGTTTTTTGGGGAATCCGGGGGCAGCATGGGTCCATGCAATCGACCGATGTTTCCCATTCCAACAATGATAGTGCTCGGATAGATATTTCTAATGAGCTATTGTACACGTCAAACGGAGATTGTATGCCAAAGTTACGACCCCGGGAAATTGATGTACCAATTTACGCAAAACGGGGCCCACAATTTGGCGTTTCATCTTCTAGGGTTCGGTTTTGGAATCTGAAGGGTTTTCCATTGTTTCTCAACAATAAATAGGCCTTCGAGCCTCATTGTAACACAGTTCGGAACAGTTCAGAGGCATGTAGCTGCACATCTCTTCTCAGAGATAAGCTACCATCACCCTAGCTGGTTTATTCCCACTTCTGGTTGTAAGCATACTTCGATATTTTCCATTAATGAAATGAAGTATTATTTCTGCTGCATTTTTGTGTATATGATTATCTCTATATTTTGTTGCGTTCCTGTCTAAATCCAGATCAGTGCCCCATAGAAGCCAACTATTGTTATTGTTAGGCTTTGATTATATTGTGACCGCTTAGACTCCTATATATAGAAAGGAGGTCTTGTCATTTGTATCATCCAATAATTGTTAATTTATATAGTGTAAATGATTTTTCTCCCTTGAAGATGCTAATTTTTAACTCGTTGATCCATCTTTTCTTCTATTTTTTGAGCTGGTTGCATAACATTTGGTATCAAAGTTTTATTTCTCACTTCATCCAACTATAGAATTTTGATAGCTTAATGCGTGTTTTTCTATGTCATATTTTTGGTCACCCTTACTATATGCTCCCTCTGCCACCATTTATCCCTTTTTTACATGATTCCTTCTACTCCTTAAAGCCCTTAGAGAGTTTTGACAACTTGAGCAATTGCCTCTTCACATTCCTTTCCCTATTTTTGGGAGAATCCTTGCTTTTCACTTCTCTATATTGTCATATATCAAATGCTTGATCTTTTAAATCCATTTTGAATTAATCATCACGTATATTGGAATAATGTGATTCTTCAAACATGCTGGCATGTTAGGTACCTTTGAAATAGGAGCTCTTTTGGTCATAATGATAGTACAAATTATTCCTCTTAATCACAAACACTGATCCTGGCAGAATTGTTTTACAAAAACTTTATTTTTTTATTCCCAATGATTTCATCTACTCCTAGATCCTTCATGGTATACTTATAACCCTCACTAGGAGGTCGTAGAGGAACAACTATGACCAAATAAATGAAACGAAGACATGGGGCTAACAAATAATAAAACAATTATAGTTAAAGAGAATAGACATAAAATAATTATCATTTGAGTATTGTAGGGAATTTTTGACTCTCTCTCCTTCTTCTAGCCTACATGTATAATTGTCAACTCCATCTTTCACCTAGCATACTTAGAGAAATCACCAAAATCCATTTGTAATTTTATCAACCTAGAAAAGCACATTCTTGTCCTTATCATGACCTGCTAATGCTTTTCTAGTACCATTCTTCGATGTCTTCTTTTGTGGATGCTCATCTTATCATTTCCTTTCATCTTCCTATCATTCTTCCCTTCAGTGCATTTATTTCTATAACGACCAAACTTGTGGAAATGAAAACATTGAATATCCTTCTTTTCTTCAGGAGCTTGTCTTCTACATGCATTCCCTTGAAATTTTCCAAAATTTCTCCTTCCTCTACCATTTTTACGGTGGGTGGTAAATGCTTACAAGTCACCATCATGAGGTCTCAAAAGATTCCCCTTTGAGACCATTCTCTATCCTTATTTAGTAGATGAGGTCCATAATTCCTCAAAACCTAGAATTACATTTTTTCCACAAATTCTAAATGGAAATGAATCATATGAGCCAGGAAAACCATTAATTATTGTAGACATGTTAGCTCCCTATAATACTAGTGTATCACTTTTTTTATTGTTAGTGTAGCCCCCTTATTGTTATTGTCGTGCCCATGTAGACCCCATATTGTTATTATTGTGCCCCATAGAATACAACTACTGTTATTGTTGTGCACTTACATTATTATTGTTATGTAGGCTTTGATCATATTGTGACCGCTTAGATTCCTATATATAGAAAGGAAGTCTTGTCATTTGTATCATCCAATAATTGTTAATTTATCAAATGTAAATGATTTTTCTCCCTTGAAGATGGTAAATTTTAAGTTGTTGATCTATCTTTTCTTCTATTTTGTAAGCTGGTTGCATAACATTTGGTATCACAGCTTTCACTTTTAGGGTATCACTCTTCAAACAAGCCATCTTAGTAGTTTCACTATAAATTTTGTTTCTACTAAGATTGAGAAGCGAAGATTTTTACCATGTGGAGAATATATGGTGGTGAACTTTCTGTAAAAATTTTAGATTTTGGTTCGCTATATTTTTAGCGATATGATTTGAGGAAGTTAGGGTTTTTACAAGCTCTAGAATTCAATCTCAAATAGGTGACCTAGGGAAAATTATCATAACATTCTCTCCATGCATCATATTGGAATTTTGTAAAAGGTCACACAAACTTGATGAACTCTAGTTTCATGTGTATCGTTTTCAGGGCTGAAGGTTGAAACAGTGACATGTGGCACTCCATACAAATTCACTCTACTAAACCAGTCTATAGTCAAGTCATCGTGGGAGGTCAGGAATAACACTTTCTTGAAGAATCCAATATTGGTCTGACTTATGGGGTTCGAAAGAAGACTCATAGGGATAAATGAAGATGAAATTTTATACCTTGGAAATCCAAAATTAAAGAGATAGAACATATTCAATATCGAGCTCCCACAAAGTAAGAAAAAGGTTCGTACGTTTTTAAAAACATTGAATAAGTTTTGTTTGAAAAAAATAGTTTGAAGTGATTCAAGGGGCATAGTGAAGCATAAATATCATTGTCTGATTATAAAGTTTGTTGAAGAAAAGAAATGGAAACACCTAGTAAGCAACCAAAAATCTCTATTACGACACATGAAGAAGAGGAAGAGATGCAAGATGATCTATGAAAATTATGAGACCAATTGCAACAATTTTTCCTATTACAAAGAGTAACCAAAAATGAAATGGAAGCTAATATGGATGGTTTGGAGAGTGGTTTAAAATAAAACATGTAAACTTTAAAGGATGTATTAAAGGAATATATGGAAGGTTTGAAGGATGGTTTAAAATAATACATGGAAAGTTTGAAGGGAGGTTTTAAAACGTTACTACAAGAAATGATTCCTAATGGTGAAAAAGTATTAGATGAAACTCATGATGAGAAAAAAATAAATGTTCATCATGAATCCATAGACTTTAACATTGGATTGAAGACCTACCATATTATAAATATTGATATGAGTAAGTTTGATGCTAAGGATCTGGTAATATGGATACTACAAATAGAGCAATATTATGATCTCCATAATGTGCAACACACACAAAAGCTATGCATTGCAACTTTATATTTAGAACCCAATCATTTTGTATGGAATTATGGCATAAATGGATTTGTTCTTGTAAACCAATTTTCACTTGGTCAATTTTTATGGAGGAAATGATAACACGTTATTAGGATACAAAGAACAACACTTTCTTTAGCATATTGATAAATATTAAACAAAAGGGTTCAATGGCGGAGCACATTGAGGGCCTCCAAAAATTGAATATAAGGGTAAATGATATCCCATAGGAACATAGGATTGATGTCTTCATATGGAGTCTAAAGGATAACATCCAACATGAGGTTCACCTTTGGGAACCTGATTCATTAGAGAAGTCATTCAGGGTGGAAAGAAAAGATGAAAGGAAAATTATGGCAACAAGGAAGTCTACCACTCACAAATATAAATATGGAAGTGTTGATACTCCTATCCTTCAACAACCTACAAAATTGTCACCAAAAAAATTGGAAGAAAAAAGAGGAAAAGCTTTGTTACAGTTGTGATAGAAAATACACTAAAGGTCATAAGTGCATTGAGAAAAAAATATTTTACATAGATTGTGAAGAGGAGGAAGAAAAGGAAAAAGAAATATCAAAATAAGAGGATATACATGTTGGGTTGTGTTATATTCTTTCCACGTAGTTAACAGGGGTTTGGAGGGCACCTGTAACCCCACTTTATGGGGTCCAAAGCAGCGTCCCAGAAAATTTTAGTTTTGGACCCTATGTTAGGGCAGACCCACATATGGTTTTGTGCATGATTTTCGCACATTTTTTATTTAGACGTGATGGTTTTCGGTCCATGGTATTGGATGCTTCCGCATGTATAAATATGTATTGTAACATTGAAAGGAACATAATGAGAAATCAAGTTGGTAGTCCTGGTTTTGGGATCCAGGGGAAAATCTCTGTGTATATGTGTTTTATGTGTTACGATCTCGCATTGATTATTTTTTGTGTTTTAGAATTCGTATGCAGGTAATTTCTGTGGGGTTAAAACCTACATTTGGTATCAGAGTTGTTTTGGCTTCAAGGGGGCACCTTTGTTTCTGAGGGGTTTTACTCGGGTCCGTGGTAAACCCTATTCAGTGGGAGATCTATGAGATCAATCCTAGTGGCGAAAGAAGATGGTGAGCAGTGGAAAGATAGAGATTGAGAAATTTAATGGTTAGAGTTTTGAGTTGTGGAAACTCAAGATGGAGGATCTGTTGGTGGATAAAGAACAGTGGATTGCGGTAGATCTAGGTACTAAACCAACAGGAGTGTCCGATGAAGAAAGGAAGAAGTTGGATTAGAAGGCAAAGAGCACAATATGATTGTGTGCCTCAGATTCAGTATTGTTGAATGTATCAGGGGAAGCTACGGTGAAGGATTTGTGGGAGAAGTTAGGGACTTTGTAACAATCTAAGTCTCTATTGAAGAAACTGTTTTTGCAGAAAAGGCTGTATAACCTAATGATGAAAGATGGAGACTCGGTGACAAAGCATCTGAATGCATTTAATACTTTGTCAAGTCAGGTAGCATCTGTTGATATTAAAATTTCAGATGAAGATAAGTGCATCAGTTTGTTGTGTTCTCTACCAGATTCGTGAGATAGTTTGGCTATTGCAATAGGTAGCAATGTAATAGCCTTGCATTTTGATGAAATAGTCTCATCATCGCTGACAGAGGAGATGAGATAGAAAAATATGGAGAGCCAAAATGTTGATGCCTTGTCTGTACGATGGCAGACGCAGAAAATAAACAAAAAAAAGTCATCGAATGGGAGATCTAAATCTAAAGGGAGATCTAAATCTCCAGGAAAACCTGTAAACGTGGTGTGCTCGAAATGTGGAAAGGAAGGGAACTACAAAAGGGACTGTAAATCTAAAGCTCCTGAAAAAGGAAAGGGATCTGATGAGGCTCCTTCTGTAGAGGTGAAAACCACCTCAGATGAAGGTGGGGATGTGTACTTGGCTTCTTCAAGTACACATGTAGATCTTGAGGCATGGTTTATTGATTCAGGTGCATCCTTTCACTTCACTCCCCATAGAGAGTGGTTCTGCGAGTATGAGAAATATGATGGTGGTGATGTCTTCTTAGGGGATGACAGGAAGGCTAGAATCGTTGGTCACATAAAAGTAAAGTTGAAGTTGTAAGGTGGAAGGATTAGAACGCTTCGAGGTGTTCTACATATTCCTACATTAGACATAAATCTGATTTATATTAGCAAGCTGGATGATGCGGGTGTAAAAATAGTGTCCGAGAAGGATACCTACAAGATGGTTCGGGGAGCACTGGTATTGATGCGGGAAGTTCAGATTGGAACTCTATACAAGCTGCAAGGTAGCACTGTTATTGATGGTTGTAATAGTTCTGTGGTTCCTGAAAGTGGAAAAAAAAATCTAGTGGTCTCTGGAGAGAAAACCATGCTGTGGCATCAAAGGCTTGGACATATTGGAGAAAAGGGCCTTCGGATACTTCATGGTAAAGGTATGGTAGAAGGTATGAGTAATAGCTCTCTGGTTTTTTATTTCTGTGAAAATTGTGTATATGGGAAGTAGAATCGGGTGAGTTTCCCCTTTGGTAGTAAGAGGCCGAAACAAATATTAGAGCTTGTGCACAGTGATGCGTTTGGACTTGTGAAGGTTCCATCACTGGGTAAGTTTGTGTACTATATATGATTTATAGATAACTTCTCAAGGAATACCTGGATATATTTCCTTAAGAATAAATATGAAGTCTTTGATAGGCTTACAGAATTTAAGGCTTTGGTGGAAAACTAGATAGAGAAGAAGATAAAGGTGTTGAGGATAGATAACGGTGGAGAGTTTTGCAGTAAGAAATTTGAAGAATTATGTAAGAAGTGTGGTATAGCACAGCAGAAGACTACTCCATATACACCTCAAAAAAATGGAGTTGTAGAAAGAATGAATAAGACGTTCATGGAAAGGGCAAGAAGCATGCTCAGTGGTGCCAGGTTAGGACAGGAATTCTGGGCAGAGGCGATGGACACTACATGTTACCTAGTCAACAAGTCACCTTCATCAATGTTGGAGCATAAGACTCCACAGGAGGTATGGACTGGTAAGAAACCCTCTCTTTCACATCTGAGGGTATTTGGATGTGATGCATATGTACATGTGCCAAAGGAGAAATGAACCAAGTTGGATAGTAAATCTGAAAAGTGCATCTTTTTTGGGTATAAGGATGGTTTAAAGGGTTATAAACTTTGGAACCCAGTAACAAGGAAGGTTGTGTACAGTCGAGATGTGGTTTTTAGAGAGGTAAAAGATGTTATTAAACATGAAGTCCAACCAAAGGAACCTGAGAAGATAGAGTTTGAGGTTAACGAGGAAGAATCAGACTCTACAATAGAGGAGGAATCAGAAGAGGAAGAGCCATAAATTTCAGGTGTGAGAAGATCAATTCGAGAAAGAAGGTAACTAGAAAGGTATAGTCCATCTACTTTCTGTTCAAATTTTCTTTATCTATTACTAACGATGATCCCAGAACTGTGAAGGAAGCAGTAGATTCAGAGGATGGAAAAATCTGGAAAGAGGCCATGGTTGATGAAATGGCATCTTTGCACAAAAATGAGGCTTGGGATTTGGTGGAGTTCCTAGCTAGAAGGAAAACCATTGGCAGCAAATGGGTGTTCAAAAAGAAGACAAATGCAGAAGGAAAAGTGGAGAAATACAAAGCTCGGTTAGTACAAAAAGGTTATTCCCAGGTGTTGAGAATTGATTTTGGTGATATTTTTTCTCCTGTTGCCAAGGTAGCTTCTATTAGATTACTTGTATCTGTTGCTGCTGCTTTTTATTTTGAGGTAGAATAGATGGATGTGAAGACAACATTTCTTCATGGGGATTTGGAAGAGGAAATCTACATGAAGCAACATGAAGGCTTTGCAGTGAAGGGTAGGAAAGAAATGTTATGCAAGTTAAAGAAGTCTCTGTATGGGTTAAAATAGTCACCAAGGATGTGGTATCATAAATTTGATACATTTATACGGGAACTTGGCTTCACCAAAAGCAAAGAAAATAATTGTATGTATTTTAAATTAATTGCTTACCGTGTTATTTGTCTGGTCTTGTATGTGAATGATATGTTGCTCATTGGAAATGACAAAGAAATTATCTAGGATTTGAAGACCCAATTGTCCTCCAAATTTGACACGAAATATCTTGGTGCTACAAACTATATTTTGGGCATGGAAATTAAAAGAGATCGAGCAAAGAGGAAGCTCTGGTTAAACCAGAGGAAGTATGTCGACACAATACTGCAGAGGCTTAATATGCAGGATAGTAAACCGGTGAAGGTTCCTATTCCTATAGGTGTGAGGTTATTTGTTGAACAATGTCCCTAGACACAAGAAGAGGAAGAGGACATGTCTCATGTTCCATATGAAATTGCAGTTGGTAGCCTGATGTATTCAATGGTTTGTACTAGACCATAGATTGCACATGCAGTGGGGGTATTGAGCAAGCTTATGTCAAAATCAGGAAAGGAGCATTAGACAGCAGTGAAGCACGTTTTTAGGTATTTGCGTGGCACTAGTGATTATGGTTTGTGCTACCAAGGAAGACTAGGATTGGATAGAGTGTTGGATATTTGTGGATTTGTTGATGCAGACTGGGTTGGAGATCTGGATCAGAGAAGATCTACAAGTGGGTATGTTTTTAACCTATTTGGAGGTGCAATCAGTTGGGTCAGTAAGAAACAATCTGTAGTGGCACTATCAACTACAGAGGCAGAATACATGGTAGCCACTCATGCAAGCAAAGAAGCAGTTTGGTTGCAGAGATTGTGTTCAAGTATGGGGTTATTACACGAAGCTATAAGGATAGAATGTGATAGCCAAAGTACAATTTTCTTGGCAAAGAAGCCTGCATATCATTCAAATACAAAGCACATTGATGTTCAGTATCACTTTGTGAGTGATATGATAGAAGACAAAAAGGTGTTGCTGGTAAAGGTGGACACTTTATAGGATACTATAGATGCATTGACAAAATCTGTGAGCTCTGAGAAGTTCTCTTGGTGTAGATATACAATGGGCATTTTAGGACTAGGAAAATGACTAATATCTCTTGTGACCCCTTGTGGAAAGAAAACAACAAGTGGGAGAATGTTGGGTTGCGTTATATTCTTTCCATGTAGTTAATACAAGGTTTGAAGGTCACTCATATTCCCACTTTGTGGGGTTTGGGGCAACACCCTGGAAAATTTTGGTTTTGGACCGTATGTTAGGTTGGACGAACCCACCTATGGTTTTGTGCATGATTTTCGCACATGTCTTTTTTGGATGCGATGGTTTTTAGTCCATGGTATTAGACATGATGGTTTTTCGGTCCATGGTATTGGATGGGATGGTTTTCGGTCCATGGTATTGGATGCTTTGGCATGTATAAATATGGATTGTAACATTGAAAGGAACATAATGAAAAATCAAGCTGGTAGTCCCGATTTTGGGATCCAAGGGAAAATATTGTATATGTGTTTTATGTGTTATGATCTCGCATTGTTTATTTTATGTGTTTTAGAATTCGTATGCAGGTAATTTCTGTACCGGGTTAAAAACGATAACACACCAGGAACCAACCCCAGAGAAAGAATAAATGAATATAACCATATCTTGTAATTCATTGGTAGAAATGACCACTCCTCAAACTCTCAAGATAGAAGGACATATCAAGAACAAAAATGTAATAGTGCTTATTGATTTGGGTAGTACCCATAAATTTATTCATTGTAAGATAGCCAAGGAATTGAATTGCTTCATATATCTAGCACCAAAGTGTAAAGTGATGGTTACAAATGGAGGAACTAGAAATTTCTCTGGAAAGTGCCATAATATCAAGCTAACCATGGGGGAATATGTATTGAATAGTTCAATTATTTCCATTACAATGGGTGGTGTTGATGTTGTACTAAGAGTCCAATGGTTACAATCTTTGGGTATGATAGATTTTAATTTTCAAGAGCTTTTCTTGATTTTTTTTTTTTTTCAGAAGGAAAGGAAATTCAATTAAGGGTTATTGCAAGGAAACCATGAAATATAATCATCTCTAATGGCATGAAAGATCTTCTAAAGTAATAACAACAGGGCATAATTACACAATTATGTTCACTAGAGGTTCAAACATCAAAACCATATATTTCTCTAGATCTCCAAAAAGTCTTGGATGATCATTCCAATGTATTTGACACTCCTAAAGGCTTCCCACCTATTCTTGATCATGATCGTGCTACTCATTTGATTCCAATAAGTGTTCCTCCAAACATCAGCCCTTACATATATCATTATGCCCAAAAGAGTGAAATTGAACGTATGGTTGCATAAATGCTAAAGGTTAGTATAATTCAACCTATTCAAATTTCTTTCTATTCTCCGGTAGTATTGGTACATAATAAGGATGGATCATGGTGCATGTGTCGAGAATATAGGGAGCTCAACAAGTTCACTATTAAGGAGAAATTTCCTATTCGAGTCATTGATGAATTGTTGGATGATTTATAAGGATAAATTTACTTCACTAAGTTGGATCTTCGTTCAGGATATCATCAAATTAGAATGAGGATTGAAGACATTCTAAAAACAACATTAGAACTCATGAGGGTCATTATGAATTTTTGGTCATGACTTTTGGCCTTACCAACACACCTTCTACATTTCAAGTTCATGAATTCCACTTTTGAACCCTTCCTTAGAAAATTTGTGTTATTATATTTTGATGATATATTAATCTACAACAAGTCTTGGAAGGATCATGTTCAACATGTTGACGGGGTGCTCAAACTATTGGAGTATAAACAATTATATGCAAAAACCTCCAAATGTTTCTTTGGACTACAAGAGGTGGAATATCTTGGTCACATAGTATCTCATGAGGGTGTTAAGGTAGACCCTAACAAAATTAAATCCATCAAGTAATATAAAATATCCACAACCATAAATCATCTTCGAGGATTTATTCGGTTGATAGGGTATTATTGCAAGTTTGTTAAGAATTATGGGAGAATAACATTACCTCTAACAACGTTACTAAAGAAATATGCATTTTCTTGGACTCCAGAAGCAACTAATGCCTTTGAACATCTTAAAGAGGCAATGTGCCAAGAACTAGTGTTAAATACACCAAACTTCACTAAAACCTTTATTTTGGAATGTGATGCCTCAAGAAATGGAATTGGTTCTTTTTAGTGCAAGAAGGAAGACCCATTGATTTTGAAAGTCATCCAATCAAATGAAAGTATTTACACAAGCCTATCTATGAGAAGGAAATGTTGGCGATACTACATAGAATAAAGAAATGTCGATATTACCTAATGGGAAGACAATTCAAGAAAAAAATAGATCATGATAGTCTTAAATACATTTTGGAACAAATATTATCTTTAAAAGAAAAGAAAAAATGTGTCACAAGGATGTTGGCTTATGACTTCGAAATCATCTACAAAAAAAGGGAAGAAAAATGTTGTTGCATATGTGATCTCAAGAAAGGATGAGGATGTGGAAGCATTGCTTGTGCCATTTCTATTATCTAACCAGATTGATAATCAAAGCAACAAATGAATGAAAGAATGACAAAGAAGTGTGGATACTCATTAAAACATTGCAGCAACATCAGAGCACATCTGATACATTTAGCTGGTAAAAGGATTCGTTATGGTATAAAGATTGCTTATATATTTGTAAGAATTTCCAACTCAAACAAAATACTCTTTTGGAATTTCACACATCTCCCTTAGGAGGGCACTCAGGATTCTAAAAATCTTAGCATAGGGCCAAGAAGAAATATTTTTTGGAAGGCCTTAAGTTTGATATTCAAAAGTTTGTAGCAAAATGTTTGGTTTGCCAACAAAATAAAGGGGCAACAATTAAGACCTCGGGTCTGTTACAACCTTTATACATTCTAAGTCAATGTTGGGAGGAGGTTTCAATGGATTTTATCACAGGTTTACCCAAGTCGAAAGGAAAGAGTGTCACCACAGTGGTATTTGATAGACTTAACAAGTATGCACACTCTTGTGCATTATCTCATCAATTTAAAGTGAGTACAATTGCTACAACATTTTACTGAAAAATTCAAAAGCTACATGGAAACCCAAATAATATTGTAAGCGACAAAGATGCCATTTTCATAGGAAATTTTTGAACGTAATTATTTTATTATCCGGATACTCAATTAGCTCATAACGCATTTTATCATCCTCAATTTCATGGGAAACCTGAGATCGTTAACAAATGTTTTGACAGATATCCTCGTTGCTTTGTATTCGATAAACAAACATAATAGTTCAAGTGGTTACCTCTAGTAGAATGGTGGTATAACACTTCCTTTCATACTGCATCATAAATGACCCCATTTATGGCTCTTTATGGATATGATCCACTTTCCATCACATCATCTTTAAGAGAAAATTCTAAGGTTCAAGTAGTGGAAGATCACATCAAGAAACAACAAGAAGTTCTCCAACTCTGAAAGGATGACCTCACTTTGGTGTAGAATGAAATGAAACAATAGGTATATCAACATCACAATTAAATAAGCTTTGATGTAGGAAACTGGGTATTTTTATAGCTACAACAATAAAAATAAATGTCCCTCAAGCAAGCTAAGAAGGATAATAAATTATCACCAAAGTACCATGGTCATTGCAAGATGTTGCAAAAGATTAGTACTATGGCATACAAATTGGAGCTTCCTCCATCTTCCCATGTGCACCCGTTTTTCCATGTTTCATGCTTAAAGAAGGTTATAGGTGACAAGCTCCCAGTTCAGACAGTACTGCCAGAACTTCACGAGGAAGGAAAAATCATATTGGAACCTAAAGAAGTCACAGAAACAAGAACTCAACGGCTATGAAATCGATCAATTTCAAAGTATCTCATCAAATGGAAGAACTTACCCACTGAAGGTTCCATTTTGGAGGATGAGAATCTTATATAGAAGCATCTAGAACTACTTGAGAGTTGAGGACAACACTTTTTGAAGGAGAGGCGAATGTTAGGTCCATTTAATATTATTGTATCCCATTATTGTTATTGTTACTATAGCCCCCTTATTGTTACTATTATGCCCATGTAGCCCCCATATTGTTATTATTGTGCCCCATAGAAGCCCACTATTGTTATTGTTGTACCTTTAAATTATTATTGTTATGTAAGATCTTATTATATTGTGACTCCTTAGACTCCTATATATAGAAAGGAGGTATTTTCATTTGTATCATCCAATAATTGTTCATCTATGTAATGTAAAGGAGGTTTCCCCCTTGAAGAGGTTAATTTTTAAGTTTTTGATCTAAATTTTCTTCTATTTTGTGAGCTAGTTGCATAACAAGTCACAAGTTGTGAATCATGAATAACTTCATGAATAACTTGAAGTTGATCTCTCAATTGTGATATTCTCATAAAATATGAAGCCTTTTTATCATCCTTAGTCCTTTTAACATCACAAATTTCACTCTTTCAAACTCATTTTCTACGCAATGTTATTAATGGTATACAATCCAACTATGGCATCATACATCTTGTTTGGGTAATAAAATCCTAAAACATATGGATTCAAATGATTTCTGATTGATTCCACAATAATCCACATGGATTTGATTTCATTGTTCTTGTATATCTCTTTCGCTTCATCATCTTATTGTTCAATAACCTTTCCCTTTATATGATCCAAAACACCATTTTCTACAAGAATAAGTTCAATCCTTGTCTTCCTTCCTATTAAGTTGGTAGCACCTTAGAATTTGTTTTTTTTGTCTTAGTATGAGAACACATGGTCATATATCTAGTCCGAGAATTAAATTTGCAAAATTAGATAAATTCAAAATTGATCTCAATGTCTTCTTCCCTTCACCAATGCTTTGATAGCTTGTTTATTGTTCAAGTGGAATAGATACAAGTACCAATTTCTAAAATTGACAATTACTTCAAACGATATAGATATTATATTTTAGCACTTCCTGTTGATAATTAAGCAATTATACTTGATAAATTCAAGCATAAATGCAGTAGGATAGTAAACATCACAATGAGACAATGATGCATAAAGACAACATAAGATTTACCCTACGAAAACAAACTTGGGGAAATCCCAATAAATGTTTCCTTAGAGAAATTATTCAATTTAACAAGAGATACATTTAATCCCTCAAGTCAAACATAGAGTCAAATTTACCAACAACTCAACTGTAGCCAAACCTTGTGAAATTACACTCTTGTCAAGATAATATTATGCCCATTAAAATTGACAGAGTCTGATCTACTAGGGCCAACTTTTTGGCTTGCTTTGGCAGTAGAAAAACTTGGACTTGTTTCCCATAGATTCCTAAAAATACAGCCACATGTGTGACGCCAAGAAAGAGGTTCATTCCATAGATGGAAATTTAATTTGATATAGAAGTTGTTGGATTATTATTTGCCCTTCTTGTCCTTTTCTCCTTCGATCAGATCAGAAGATATTATGTGCTACATGTGTGATCAAATGGTGCCAAGAGGAGGAGGTCGAATATCATATATATGTATACTTCTTGGTAGGATGAATGTGTATGAAAACAAGTTCGACCAACTTGACTTTCTTAGTGCGAAAATATTAACATTTAAAAATTCAACTAACTTCTTTTGAAAAATGACATGAACACATCCCATGGTGGTGGCTCAATTGGTGATCGAAGTAATGTGTGTCCTTAGAAAACTGATATATATCAAGTTTCTAATCCCCTTGGTTGTGACCTACTTTATGGAGAGGAGGACATGACATATACCGCAAGAGGTTAACTAGTATTTATTCCCTCAAATCTATTGATTTCTCACCTTGTCCTGAAGATGAGCCACATTAGTTGGTTCGAAACATCGACCAAATCCTAACGATGTGATTAATCTAAAAGAAATATCTATAGTATCTACATGTCAAATGGGCTACTTCCTGGTTCCTCTTAGATACAAAAAAAAAAATGACATGAAGAACATGTCTTCAATTTATTATTACATATATATTTCAAAGGGGTATTTGTTAAATGTGAATACCATCCATAGTTACAAACTTACAAAAAAGACCATTCCAAGTTTCCTTCATGCTAGTTGTAGAAATCTCTTTACTTCCCACTAACCATGTGCTCTTCTTGGGTTGTGCATTCACCCTTTGATCATGTAAACTCTCAATCAAACTAGACTCGCTCTAAGTCTCATAAAAAAAATCTTTCCTTGATCTATCACCTTTCCCTTTATCTTGTATAGACCACTCTACCTAACTCCAATAACTACTCATGTGGACTTTGAGTGTAACACCCATGTGTTTTTATTTTTAAACATGACTATTTTAGACTATTGAATTATTGTTTGAATTTAATTATTATGGAAGAAAAGATTTAAATTATATGATTATCTAAATAAATTTTAATTAATGAATAAATGAGTTGTTTGGGAATAATATAGAAAGAGAACATGACTAATTAAGACTTATTTGTCTTCAATAAAAGTTGTTTAGTGATCAAGTCCACATAAGGGACCTTCCCAAAGCCTCTCCTAAAAAACACATGAGGAAAGCTTCCAATTTAAGAATAGCATAATGGGAGAGAAATATTATGTTGAATACTTATCTGAAGAGAATTGATAAGTGGGGTAAAAATCAAAACAAAAGAACAATAGGAGAGAAATGTATACTTTAAAGAAAAAAATACTTTTTCTTCTTTCAAATAAAAATCCTTGGTGATTAAGGGGTGCATACCCTAAAACTATGACACTATAAAGGAAACATTTGTTGTGAAGAGCTCTAAGAGAACCAGATATGAATATAAAAAGGGTATTTTTTTATTCCTAGGTGGAATAATTCTATGCTCAGGGGGTATTTTTGGTTGCAATTTGTTGGTTGGGAGGAACGTTCTCTATACTTGAATATTCCAAAGCGACTAGTTATGGTTAGGTGATTTTGTTTTATTATTTTAAATGTTCATCTATTTATGTTTTGATTTTTATTTACTGTTATGGGTAAGAATTATGTACGTATAAGATAGAATGTTTATTGTGAACATAATTGTTTATTCATAACATTTAGAAGTTGAATAATTATCTTCTGTTAATTAAATTTAGTAAAATGGTAGAGTATGACTAAGATGGTATCCATAAATTCCATAGTTGAATTTGTTATTCAAGAAAGGAGATATTAATATAAATTTCAATGAAGAGAAGTTTTTGTCGATAACATTGTCTTAAATTGATTACATAAATTATCAAATAGAGGTTGTAAACTTGTGAAGTGAAACTACACAATATATGCTAGAAGCCTATTTATTAAGTTGGATTTATTAATTGATTGAGTTATTGGAAATTTGTTTTTAATTTTTGTAGCCATATTTTAAAAATGAATTTAACATTGCTATCTAGTGAAAATAAAATCATTGTAACTCTAAAGAAATAATCCTTTCTCAAAAAGTAAAACTATAAAGAACTCACAGTTGGAGAATGAAAACTAGATTAACTCACACTTCCTGAATGAAAACTATACTAACTCACACTTGCTTCAAAATTGAAATTTCAATAAAGTAACTACAATCAAACAACACTTATTTTCAAAATTAAACTAAGAAAAATTTTGAATAAAAATTCTTTGAACAAAACCTAAGAGGAATCTACATACCTAAGTCTACATAGAGAAACATATTATGCTATGAAGTTGAAATTCTCTTTGATGAAATTAAAAAAAAATCACAAGGAAACCATTGGTATTGTAATGAGTCAAATAAACTACATAAACTGTAAAAGAGAGTTGTAATGTTATCATAAGAAGATCAAAAGTATCAATGGTTAGGATTAATATTCGATGATAATAAAAAAATAATGAAGAACATCGCTACTACTTTTCTAGTCAAAAGAATTATCAATGTTGTTATCCAATTCTAAAATAAAACTAAGAATTATTAAATGAAACATTAATGAAAATGCTACAACATATAATAACAAATAAGAAAATCTATAAGTTACAAACCTCAATGTTTGCAGGGGCCCTGCACAAACAGGTAGTCACAAGCTCCAATGAAAAATTAAATATGCATCAAGTCTTAAAATGCACTTGCATTGAATAAAAACACAATTTTAAAATGATTACAATCACTAGAAATTCATTCACATCGTCCCCTATTTTGCCCTACGTTATGGTATTTATAAAAGCCTTTAAATAATTGTTTGAGGCTTTCATGCCTACTTTCAGCTAACAGGGTTCTAATTTAACTATTAAACTGAGATATAGATAACGATTCACTCATGATTTACTATTTGGCAAGGCAGATTGTGAGGTGGTTTCATCTTGGACTCTCGCTCGCTTGCTCCAACTACATGTTGACATCTTCCTTTGACCACATGATTCAAGCCTTATTCTAATGATTTGGTGCAGATGAATAGGAGGATATCATTGAGGGGATCAACCTCTTTCTTCCCATATCTCTCGTTCCATGAATGGCACTTCGAATCCTGTTCAACAATGGAGTTGGCTCTAGAGATGGATGTTAGCTGCAGAATTGCACAAATTCGTTAGCCAATGCAAAATTTAACTTAATAATAAGGAACATTTATGAAATATAAAAAATACGATAATTACCACCTTACCTATGTCACAAAACTACAATTTTATGCCTATCAAGTTAAAAGAAATGGTCAAGGAGAAGGAAAATGAGTGAAGAAGTGTGTTAAGATGAAGCATTCATGATGCTCTACATTCCCCCACACGAAGGTTGTTGCATGTCCTAATGCAAAAATGCAAATTACATCCTTTGTTAGCTACTGCATCTCCTTTGAAACTCAAGCTAACACATCCCAATTTGTCTTTTTCACCTTTTTCCTTGCCACTGCCATCCTTGGCTTCTTCATTGGAATTTTATATTTTAGATTTATCACTTTTATTTTAAGGACCTTATTTTTGTTTTAGCTTCTTATTTTTCTTATATTACAGAATCAAATGTAAGAGAATATTGTTGTTTTGGGTCCTTTGGCTTTCATTCTGCATCTTTAAGGCTTCATATTCGCTTTGTATGTATCTATTTAGCGTCTCTAGTTCAAAAATTTATTGTTTTAATTTTTTTATGGCCAAAGGTTCTTGTGGGCTACTAGACAAACCTTATTTTTCATGCACACTTGAACCAATTGTATTTTCTACATCTTTATTTTCTAGAGATTTGATATAATCGTATGTCTCTTGTTGTATTGGATCCTATCTTCGAAGTTTTTCGGCCTAGGCTTTGAATGGGTGAAACGAAAGTAGGTGAGGGATTCCTCTATTTCTCTGTTTCCTTTTAATCATATTCCATGTCTTTTAGAGATGGTTCAATGCTAGATTAAGCCTGGCACTACTTCTCACAATTGATGGAGGAGGTTTTTTGATTTGAATTCTTTTCTTTCCCTTTTGACCTCTTCTATCTTCTTGGATGTTTTTTCTTCTTCTTTACTTGATTTCTTTCTTCAACCAATTTCCTTTTTGATGCTTCCTAAAATTTATGTGATAGTGATTTCATCCTCTAATTTTTCTTGGGACTGCTATTTAGGTAACTTTTGAATAGGCCTCTCAGATACTCATTTTCTCCCTTTTTTCATTTACTATTACTGGTATGCTCCTCTTCTTCTTCCTTAAAATGGTTTCTAAGTAAGAAGTTTTCATAGTCATCTCCTAAACCCTTAAGGTGGAATTCAAGAAGCATTTTGATGAAGCCATGTTGATACATAATGGTTTCTACAAATTGAATCTTTTTTTGTACATTTCCTAGAATTTTTCTTAAGCTATTAAACAAAAAGTGTGGGATATTGATCTCATTCCCTTCCAAAAAATGTATCATTAGGTGAATGTGATAAAAGAACATGCAACCAAACCTCCCTTCACAAGAAATAATTTCTTGAATAACCAGAAATAGATTTCTCCATTTACTTTTAAGTGCAGTTCTTGGGATTCCTTTATTGAAAATGGATACGCCGACACCTGGATTATTTAACAAAATTACCCACTCTTCATTTTCCATCGCTATGTTTTCAAACCATTGTTATCCTCCTCTAGATAGGCCCGTAGCTTCAACACTAGGGGACTCTATCATTGTGAGTTTGATATCTCCAATCCCAACTTCTACTCCATCACAAGCTTTTGCGAAGTATTTGGTCACCTCCTTGATGAAACCATCAAAGTTCTCAACAAAATGCAGCCACTGTGCTTTCTACAACATATCTTTCACTTGTGGGTAACCTTCTATGCATTTTCTTCCATTCGGCTCAGACCTCACAATGGTTCCCATGATTTGAAAGTTTTGCCTCTGACTTGCTTCTTGACAGAAAATGGACCAGGGTTTCAAAATGAGGGGTTTCCACAAGGGTATAAACAAAAATGAGGATGAGAGAGGAATGAATTAAATGGCCATTCTAGAGGATTTAATGAATGTGATTTGTTGATTTCAATGATCTCTTAAATGATATCGAATTTGATTTGGGAGTGTTATGAAATGATTGGAGACAATGGTGGTGTTATGGTGATATGACAAAAATATATTTCAACCTTAGGCAATTATGGTTTTTAACCGGTGGTGCAATCATCATAAAATTCATATACACATTTTTTTTTTATCCTTATTACTAAATTAAAGGTTTTCATACTTTTGAATACCTTTAAATTGATATCTCTGGCCCTTGTTTGCTCCTTTATTCATTGTCTAAAGGGCTTTCAAGAGAATTTGATCACTGCTCAATGCCCAATTGTGTTCCTGTCAAATATCAGCTGCAAAATTCTGTAAAAGGTAGATTTCCTTGGCTATTCGATACTATTTTATTTTGAAAAGAAAACACTTAGATATAAAGGAAATGGGTTTTGAACAGGTATGAGGAAAATTTAAGCTGTCAAAAATTGATTCTCCCTTAGATTGTATGTATAAACAGCCACCATTATTGTTGTGAAGTTGAGAACTTTATTATTATTAATTAATTACTATATAAATTATTATATTATTAGTCCAAGAAAGAAAAAGACTAGTAGAGATCAAGTTGGGGAAGAAGGAAAATCCTTCTTCACCAACTTTAAATCAGTATTATCTTGAAAATATTTGACAAATTCTTGGTTAATGGCTTATGATAGATTCTCAGTCGATGACCATTCACAAGAAAAGTGGTCTTTTCTTCATCAATAGTTCTGATCCTAACTGCACCATTATCAATGACTATTTCAACCTCATAATGTCCAAGCCAATGAGTTTGAAATTTCCCTTGGAAATCTTTGAACTTTGAATCAAACAGTAATGCCCAATCTCATAGTTGGAAATTTCTTTCTTTAATATATTTGTATTTCCATTTGGATCTTTGTTATTGAACTAGATTGGTTCTTTGGATTGCATCCTATCTTATCTCATTAGGTCCATTCAATTTCTCTATTCTTTTCTTCTATGCCTCTGAAAGATCAAGATCCAATTTTACTGTTGTCTTGAAAGTATTGACTTGAAACTCAATAGGAAATAGGACTTGCTTCCCATAAAAAGTCTCATAGGGAGTATGCCTTGTAGTATTTCTCCATGTGGTACGATATCCCATAAAACCTCTGGAACCTTTTCTGCCCAATCTCTTCTATGCAGATGAATAATTTTGGTGAGAATTGCCTCAATGACTTTATTGGTGAACTCCACTTGTCCATTTTCTTGAGGATGATATGGAGTAGACTTTCGATGTTTAATTTTTTACTCCTCCATTTTCTTTTGTACCAACTTGGATGTGAATTGAGTACCATGATCTATTACAATTTCTCTTGGGACACCAAAACGAGTAAAGTTATACTCAAAAATAAATGAAACTACACATTTTTAGCAACAAAAGGAAGTGCTTTAGCCTTTACCCATTTTGTAAAATAATGAGTACAAAGAAGAATGTACATTTTCTGTCTCGAAGATGGATTGATTGGACCAACAAAATCTAGAGTCCAATTTTCAAAAGGCTCAATAAGTACCTGAGGTTGTAGATGCATCTCATTAGAAGGAACAAGTTTCACCATCCTTTGACAACTATAACATCTCTTAACATACTCCTTATCATCCTTAAAAAGGGAAGGCCAATAGTATCTTAAGGGAAGGACTTTGTAAGAAGTTTTTTTGTCATTGAATTATCCTCCACATGGCTCATCATGACAATCTTTCAATATCTCTGGTACTTCATCTTGTCTAACATACCTTCAAATGATCAGATCTACCCTGTTGTATACAATTCTTCATTTATCCATGAGTAAGATGCACTAATTTGAATTACGTTCCTTTTTTTCTCAAGGAGATAAGTATGACGGTAATTTTCATGTAGTCAAATAGTTAGCAATATATGCAAACTATGGAGATTTAGTAGATATTGCAAAAAGATATTCATAAGGAAAATTATCTTCTATAGACATGTCATTGTAATCATTTGGAATCCTTGATAAAAAGTTAGCAACCATATTTTGTTTTCTAGGTTGATCCAAAATAGTAATGTTGAACTCTTCAAGCAACAACAACCATCTAGTGATTATTCCATTAGTGATTGGTTTATTCATTAAGTATCTAATTGCACAATGATCAGCATGTACAAATGTTTCATAGATGGCAATATAATTTCTAAATTTATTGATGGCATGTGTTGAAACTAAGAATTACCCTCTCCTTGACAACTTTTCTCCCTTCTTTCCCTTGATTTTCCATAAGATTACATATCCCCATCAATGATAAATGATAGGTTTTGTCTTAATGAGGGCATTAAATGATTGACATGTTATATTTTTATGTTTTTTCTATTTGAATAGTTTTTTGTAGATTAGCTATAGAACAAAGCCTATTCTACAGCTAATTGTGTATTCCACAACTACTTCCATGGTCTAGCGGGTTCCAGGTCTCAAATGAAGAATTTACCACATGGGAATCTCTAGAATCGTCTCCACATGGATTCTATCCTAGTCACTCAGCCCAGATTGATAAGAAAGAAAGCTCAATATTGTAGTCAAAGTGTTATGAAACCATCTCACAAAAAGATAGAAAAGATAGTTGAACGCCTTAGAATTCAGCCTCTTCGAGGGGGTAACCTTCTTTACATTACACAAATGAATAATTCTTTGATGATTCAAATGAAAAAACCTTCTTTCTATATATAGAAGTCTAAGGGGTCACAATATAACCAAGTCGACCTAACAATAATAATATAAAGACAAAAAAAAAATAGAGAGATTGTATGGGGCACAGTAATAACAATATGGCGACAATAGGGGCACAACGATATTAATAAGGGATACAATTACAATATTAATGGGGGCATCACTAGTATTATAGGGACCTAACATGCCCCTCTCCTTCAAAAAAATATTTTCCTCAATCCTTGAGTAGTTATGGATGCTTCTATATAACATTCTCATCCTCCCATGTGGAATCTCCAGCGGATATGTTCTTCTGCTTGATGAGATACTCTAAAATGGATCGAGTTCATAGTTTTCAAGTTCTTGTTTCTATGACTGCTTCCGGTTCCAATATAATTTTTCCTTCCTCGTCAAGTTCTGGCAATAT
>APFE031711904.1:76131-95417 GCA_000404065.3 Pinus taeda
TATAAAGTTGCAATACGTACCTTTTGTGTGTTTTGCACATTATTGAGATCGAAAAATTGCTCCATCTATAATATCCATGTTGTGGGATCCTTGCCGTCAAACTTCCTCATACCAATTTTTGGAATATGGTGGGTCTTAGATCCAACATTAGAGTCTATGGAATCATGATTAACATTTCTTTTGTTCTCATCATGAGTTTCATTTACTACCCTTTCACCATTAGTGACCATTTCCTGTAGCAACTTATTCCATTTTATCTTCAATTCTTCCATCTTATCATCCATGCCATCCATTTCAGCATCCATGTCATTCATCTTAGCTTCCATGCCTTTCTTTAAACCATCCATCTTAGCTTCTACAGTTGTTGCACTTGGTCTTGTAATTTTGATATATCATGTTGCATTTCTTCCTCTTCTTCATGAGTCATGCTAGAGCTTTCAAGTTGCTTTCTAGGTGTTTACATTTTCTTTCCTTGGGACATCAATTATCAATAATAATGCTTTACTATGCTCTTTGAAACCCTTCAAACTAATTTTTCAAACCAAGTTTATGAAAAAAATAAAAAATAAAAAACTACTGGCCTTTTTTCACTTTGTAGGAGCTTGATATTGAATCCGATGTATCCTTGTAATTTCAGATCATCCCAGTTTTGAAATTGTGATCTGTAGTAGCCCTCTACGTCCTCTTTGCAATGCCACTATTCTAATCCAAATTGGATTCTTCAAGGAAGAGTTATGCACAATCTCCCAGGATGACCTGATTATAGACCTTTTCAGAACAGTGAACTTGTATGAAGTGCTACGTGTTACTGTTAGAACCTTTGGCTCTAAGAAATACATACGAGAAGCTACAACCCATTCTCTTTCTATACCTTCTGACAAAATTTCAATCCGATCCTCAGAGAGAAATTTATGACAATTTTCCCTAGGTCACCTGTTTGGAATGTAATTCAGGAGTCTACGAAAAGGCCAACTTCCTCAGATCATATCTCTGCAAATATAGTGGGAAAAGCTTTGAAATTCGGACCCGAGGCTCAATGCGATTTCATCTCAAAAGGTTTTTTTTTTTCTTTTGAAACATCACATAAAAAATGTTATAGCAAAAATGCCACGATGACCTATTTGGAGTAGCGAAACCCTAGAATCCAAAGCTCTGATACCAAATTTTATGAAACCAGCTCACACAAAGATAGAAAAGATAGTTGAACACCTTAGAATTCAGCCTATTTGAGGGGTAAACCTCCTTTAAATTACACAAATGAATAATTATTTGATGATTCAAATGACAAAACCTCCTTTCTATATATAACCAAGCCGACCTAACAATAATAATATAAAGGCACAAAAATAACAATAGAGAGATTCTATGGGGCACAATAATAATAATATCGGGACAATAGGGGCACAACGATATTGATAAGGGATACAACTATAATATTAATGGGGGAATCTTAGTATTATAGGGACCTAACACAAAGGTGGAGTAAAAAATATGATACTCAGAAGCAATAGGACTCTTTGTCTACTCTTTCGTGGTTAATCAACAAATCTAACAGTTTTGTTACATCATTAACTTGGATCAACCACCTGTGTTAACAGTGTTGTTGCAAACATATCGCTCTAATTTAAGTCACATGTAGCTAATCAGATGTTTACACAGTCCTATTGTAATACGTATAGGCCACCTATAGCTAGTTTTCCTCAAAAACAGTTATGATTATTTCATTTTAAATACTGGTTGTACAGAACCGAGGGAGGTTCCAAGAATTTTATGTATTAAAGTTCAGACTTTCAGCTCTATATTTTTGGACTTCGTTCCTTTCTATAATATAAGTTCCTGTGTTGACCAATGATCATTTAAGATATCATTTTCAATTATTTAGCATCTCAACCCAATCAGTTGCACAGGGCCCCTGCACTGAAGGAGGTTTTCTTTCCATTCTTTTTCTGTTTGGTTTGAATTTCACCATTTGCTTATAGCAGTATTTGTAACTTAGGTTGATTTCTTTTAGTTTTGATCAATAGCATAATTTTAAAACTCAATTGTGCAATCTTGTTCCTCCAACACATTTCATGAAAGGAAATGATTTTGTTTCTAAACAGAGTAAGGTTGAAGTAATGAGAATGTGTTGTTGACTAGCTAATCCAAAATGGATCTAGAATAGACTTCTAAGTCTATGAATGTTCCTCACAGAGGAAAATGAAAGTGAAAGGATGATCTCATAAATAGTCTCATTATAGAGATCTCTTCATTTTGAATCTAACTCAATTTGAATGGGCGAAAATGGACTTCAGATGCAGAAGTTATCGCAGAAAGAAGATTGCCCATTGTCCTTTAAAAAGGAGGCAATTTCTTATAAAAGTGGCCTAAAAGGTTCTTTAAGGAAAAATAACATCAAAAAGTTCAAAGGGTGGATTTAGACCAAAGGCCTTAAGGATCCTCGATCAACATTCTTCGATATATCGCATCATGGGTAGGCTGCCATGCAATATCAGAACTCGAGCGAACCGATGAAGCGATTGCGATGATTGGATCAGTGATATACATATTGGTCGGCATAGACCCTCGGGCCATTACAAATATGATATGTCGATTGCGGTATGTGAAGGGGCCAATAGTGATACACTGATATTGACTATCAGTGATCCTCGATACAAAAGGGCCAATGCACATTGTGATTGCGACTTGTGATAAAGCGCGTGCCTAATGGGAAGTATAAGCGCGAATGCATAGAACTTGAAATCTAGTTTATTTGGATTTTCTTTGTATTTCCCATATATTGTGGTTTTGACCTCTCGCCTATGTAATTATGATATGCTAGTAAAAGGCGGACCTGATAAGAATTATGGATGCAATTTCGTAAGTTTTGAAATCTGGAATTACGGGATTTCTGTGTACTTCCTGTGCATTGGGTTTTTTGGCCATTTCACCATGCAACCTGCAAATGTGATAAGATGGTGGACCTGATAGGTTTATAGGGTTGATTCTATAATATTTGAAGTTTGGGTTTTTGGATTTTTTACGTATTCCTTTGTATTTGGGTTTTTTGACCTCTCGCCTATGTGATCATGATTTACGATGCAAGGATGGGCCTGAGAGGGGTATAGATGCAATTGAATGCATTTTGAGATGTAGTTGAACACTCCAATCATTTGTTTTCGTTAGTTTTCCTGTGTATTACATTATTTGGCTATTTCTGCAGGAGGAAGGCTAAATGGTTGGGGTTTGTGTGCCCGCTGATTCATTGTAATAGGAAACTAGTTATTTTATGGAAACACGTGGTTTTTCTGTAATGGAGGATTGTAACCGATGTTTTACAAATACATAGAGAGCACCATTGACCAGAGGCCACTTAAGAGATCGATTGGAGGTTGCTGAGAATTCGCTTGGAGGTCGAGCAAACATGAAAGGCATGCAAAGGCCAAGAGAAGCTCAGAGAGAGAAAGAGCCAAAGCCAGAGTGAGAGCCAAGAACTAGAGCCAGAGCCGAGAGCCAGAGCTAGAGCAAGAGCGAAAGAGCGTACAACAATCTTTTAAGAGCCATGGAGTTGTACTGAAGCTGCAGAATAGAAAAAAGGTCAAATGATCAAGTTGTTGCTGGTGTCTAGAGTGTGCTGAAGATAGAAGAAGGAGTTCCAGAGACAATACAAAATTATGAGGGATTCAAAGAAGCCAGAAGCTCAAGAAGCTCAAATCACTGACTGAAGGAGTCAAGTCTAGGGAAACCTAGATCTGTTTGTAGAGTGAGGATAGCCAGGGGTAAGATGGCATTCTAAACCCATAGGTTCAATTGTAAACCAATGGAGTTGAGCATGGAGCTTGTAAAATAATTGAAGCCATAATCCCAAAGAGCCTAGTTGAGTTGACTAGAGCTTAGGGAGATGTAGCCCAAGATATTAGGGTGAACTCCATATTATATTGTTGTCTTATGGTTTGTTTACTTGATGCCTCTTGTTGCTATGTGTATGATGTTTAGTGTTGCATTGTTTCATTGTTATATGATGCATATTAGTTTAAGCAGATGAACATAAGCTCTCAAACAATTTAAAAACAAACATAAGCATACACCTCTTTCAAGCACTTCAAATTACACAATTGGTTAATCATAAGCTAGATCTTGGGAATATATAAGCTTTGGAGTGGGAGAGGTTCTTGTAAGCTTGACAAGAAGCCTTTAGTGCCCTATTTCAGATCAGGTGGTATCAAAGCTTCAAGTTGATTAACCCCATCTTCAGGAAGGTGATATCAAAGCTGGTTATACTAGAGCAAGTGCTATCAGATTAGAATGCTTGATCGGTGGAGCAAAGGATTCCTTATCAGAAAGGTGTTTCGGTAGTCAAGGATTGATTATCTAATTGATTGTATGCTTGTTTGTAGACTGACAATTGTTTGAGTTTGCAGAGGTGAAGGGAAGGCTATTGTTAGTTGAGTCCAGGACAAGACAAGAAGGAAGAAGGGTCAAAGGCATTCTTCCCATCCCAAAGGACCTCAAGACAATCCTTAAAGCACAACAGGTTTGTTGCAAAAGGTTGCTTGAATAAGCTCTTTGTTGATCTTGTTTGAATTTATTTTGTTCATGTGCATAATGACAACTTCTACAAGTGAGTACTCAAGTTCCTTCTTCATCACAAGATTCTTTTATGAATACAAGAAGCAAGACTCTTTCATCATGGTGGAAAAGGTGAGAGAAATGTAGGAGGATGGAAGGAAGAGTAGAATACTTAGAGAGCAATTGAATTCTGTGGAGGAAGAGAAGCAGTTGCTTTCTGACAAACTGCAGGAAATGGAGAGGCAAATTCATATTGCAAATATGAACCTAAAAAGGATGCATGAGTTGGAGATACATATCTTTTTTGCCAAAGAAGCCTTAGTCAAGTATCAGCTTCAAGAAGTGGTAAACAATTCCTGTTTGTCTTCAAATTCTTCTAAGCATGCTTATATTAGTTCTTTTGAAAAACATACCAAAGGCATAGGTTCCAAGTTAATGTCCAAGATGGGCTATGAAGGAAAAGGCTTGGGTAAACCTACACATGGTATTGTTGAGCCAATAATGGTTGAGGAAAGGACTAGGTATTTGGGTGTTGGCTATGGACAGTCTTATGGAGAAAGTTCCAAAGCTGCCATGAAGGCCATTGAAACAGTTCCAAGGAGTTTCATTTTAGGTCTTCTACCTCAAAAGTGTGAAGATTGTATTCTTATGGAATACAATAGCTTGAGACATCATTTGTAGGATGCAGATGTTCATAATCATACACTTGAACCAAAGAGTTGTGGAAACACTAAAAGCCTTGAAGAGATTGATGGTGTTCCAAGGGGAGCCACTTCTTCATTCAATTCACCTCCTCATGAAGGCAATAAAGGTGGAAGAGAAAGGTATAAATATGGCTTCAACCATATTCCTTTTTATTATGTTCAGCATGATAAATTTCCATATGAGCATAGGAAAAGAATTGCATGTTCCTTTTGCAGTTTGGATAACCATAATGTTTCTAGATGTTGGAAAAGAATGGCCACATATACAAAACATTTGAAGGAAAGGAAGCAAGAACCAAAACGTCCATTGGACAAAGCAACTCATGCTGTCAAGAAGATGCACATGTGTTTCACTTACTAGCATAAGCAAGGACATGTTGCTGCAAAATCTTGGACTCTGAATCCAACAATGCTTCCATAGAAACTAAAGAAGGCGGAAAGAGAGAATGGTAGGAATGGAAAGGAAGTTTCCATGAATGATGTGTCTCAAGATGATTCACATGTTCATGTTGATGTGCAAACAAAGGAAGCACCTTTGAAATGGATTGGTAAGAAATGGTTAGAGTTCTTATCCAATTAAGATTGCATGTCTATTGATGCATCTATTTGCATTTCTTTGTTAATGGAATGCAAGTTGCAAGGTTTTACCAAGAAGGTGAATGGAAAAATTTGAGTAGGAAACTCACTTTATTGCTGCAACACGATGTTCATTTCAGCATCAAAAGTAAAGTGTGCTTAGGCAAAAGTTAAAGGATGAAATGCATGCATGAGAATGATGTGCATGAACACAGGGATGTTGACGATTTCCTTGTAATTGAACATATATGTGTAATTAACTTGAAGCGTTGATTGCTTTATTTTAAACATGCATGTAATATTGACTTGAGAAAAGTTGATTTGGTCTCCAAGATGAAGTGTTTCATCTTTTGAAAAAGAGTCCTAAAGGTCTTTTTCTACATGCTTGACTTGAAGGGTCATTTTTTTTAAAGGCATGTTTTGTGAGCTTGTTATATAGTCTATAATTTGTATGTAGATGTAACACATGGAGGTGTTCACAAGATGTGAAAATATATTTTTTTTCTTAATGCAGGAGTTTAGGCCATCCAGTTCTTGTCTGTATTTTTGTTGTAGTTAACAGTTGTTGTTGACAGCATGTTGAACAGGTACAAATGAAAGTTTTTGTGAGGTAGATGTAACTTCACATTGGTTTGGGCCACCTTAGATCAATGATCAAGGAAGAGAAGTTCAAGCTACCTTTCTTAACCTTCTCAGTAAGAGTTTTGCATGAAGTCAAGGAGGAAAACAGTTCCTCCCAAGAGGACCAGCACATCCAGGAAGAAAAGTGGTCAAAGCCTTTGGTTCAAAGGCACTATGCAAGGCAAGTGTATGGAGGCTGAAAGAAGAGGGTGTTGTTACTCTCATTTACTATTCATATCAGTATGTCAATCTTTTGGAGATCAAAAGTTCTTTTTAGTGGGAAGGTGTGATCCAAAATGGATCTAGAATAGACTTATAATTCTATGAATATTCCTCTTAGAGGAAAGTGAAAGTCAACGGATGCTCTTGGAAATAGTCTCATTGTAGAGATATCTTCATTATGAATCTAACACAAATTGAATCGGTGGAAATGGACTTCAGATGCAGAAGTTATCACATAAATAAGATTGCCCATTGTCCTTTGAAAGCCAGGAAATTTCTTATAAAAGTGGCCTAAAAGGTTCTTTAAGGAAAAATTGCATCGGAAGGTTCAAAGGGTGGACTTAGACCAAAGGCCTTGTGCACCCTTGATCAGTGATCTCTGATATACTGCATTAGAGGTAGGCTGCCATGTGATATTGGAACTCGAGCAAGCCGATGAAGTGATTGCGATGATCGAATTGGAGATATATATATTGGTCGGCACAGACCCCTGGGCCAATACAAATGTGATATTCCAATTGCGATATGTGATGGGGTTGATAGCGATATGCCGATATCAGTGATTGATAATTAGTGATCCTCGATACAAAAGGGCCAATGCACATTACGATTACGACTTGTGATAAAGCGCAGCCCCGATGGGAATTATAAGCACGAATGCATAGAATTTGAAATCCGATTTATTTAGATTTTCTTTGTATTTCCCATATATTGAGGTTTTGACCTCCCACCTATGTAATTGTGATATGCTGATAAAAGGTGAACTAGATAATAATTATGGACGCTTTTTCATAAGTTTTGAAATCTGGAATTATGGGATTTCTGTGTATTTCTTGTGTATTGGGTTTTTTGGCCATTTCTCCATGTGACTTGCAAATGAAATAAGATGATAGACCCAATAGGTTCATAGGGGCGATTCTATAATATTTGAAGTCTTGGTTTTCAACTTTTCTATGTATTCCTTTGTATTTGGGTTTTTTAACCTCTCGCCTGTGAAATTATGATTTGCGATGATAGGACGGACCTCAGAGGGGTATAAATGTGATTGAATGCATTTTGAGATCCGGTTAAATGCTCTAATCATGTGTTTTCATTAGTTTTGTTGTGTATTGCATTATTTGGTTATTTTTGCAGGAGGAAGACCAAATGGTTGAGTTTCCTGTGCCCGTTGATTTATTGCAATGGGAAATTGATTCTTTTATGGAAATGCTTGGATTTTCCATGATGGAGGACTATAACCGATGTGTTACAAATACACAGAGAGCACCGTTGACTAGAGGCCGCTTAAGAGGCCACTGGGAGGTTGTTGATAATTCGCTTGGAGGTTGAGCAAATTCAAAAGGCATGTGGAGGCTGAGAGAAGCTCAGAGAGAGCAAGAGCCAGAGCTAGATTCAAAGCCAAGAGCCAGAGCTAGAGCTGAGAGCCAGAGCCGAAGATTAAACAATAGACTTGTAAGAGCCATGGAGCTATAATGAAGCTGCAAAACATCAAAGAGGTGAAATGATCAAGCTATTGCAGGTGTCCAGAGTGTGTTGAAGATAGAAGAATTTTGAGGGAGTCAGAGAAGCTAGAAGTTCGAGAAGCTCAGAGCACTGACTGAAGGAGTCAAGTCTAGGGAAGCCTAGATCTGTCTGCATAGTGAGGATAGCCAGGGGCAAGATGGCATTATAAACCCATAGGTTCATTTGTAAACTAATCGAGTTGAGCATGGAGCTTGTAAAATAATTGAAGCCATAATTCCAAAGAGCCTAGTCGAGTTGACTATAGCTCAAGGAGACGTAGCCCAAGATATCAGGGTGAACTCCATAATATATTGTTGTTTGATGGTTTGTTTACTTGCTGCCTCTTGTTGCTTTGTGTATGATTTTTATTGCTACACTATGTCACTGTTATATGATGCATACTAGTGTAAGCAAATGAACATAAGCACTCAAACTGTTTAAAAACAAACATAAGAATACACCTCTTTTAAGTACTTCTAATTCCGAAATTGGTTAATCATAAGCTACATCTTGGGAATATATAAGCTTTGGAGTGGGAGAGGTTCTTGTCAGCTTGACAAGAAGCCTTTAGTGCCACATTTCAAATCACTAGCTTACTCACTATTTTTTTATTTGTTTTCTAGTTCAGATTGTCACTACACATCATTAATGAATGTTTTTGATCACCATTTCACGTTGATACTCATCCTAACTAAATGGTTAAACATTCACTTCACACAATGGTTGAAATCAATCAGTTACCTATTGCATCTTTCATTTAGTTCTCTAGATCATAAAGTATAGAAAGTTTCTTGTATTCCAACTCAAGAAGGCAATCTTTCAAAATTGAAGGTTAATGTAACTAGAAGTACTTCAATTGAATTCATTCTCTCTATTCATTTCAACATGCATTACAACTTCACCTTTAGTTTTAAGAATTAGATTCATGGCTTAGGATTAATGATGAGATAGAACATATATTATGTTTTTCCTTTCCTTAAATTAGATTTTGACTAGTTTTAGCTCTTGGTTCACCATTAGGAAGTTTAGATTCAGTTTTTCATAGTTCAGATTGTACATCATTAGGAATCAAAGAACAGAAACCCCCAAAAAAATATAAGAATACAAAACAACCAAGTAAGAAGGACTAACTAAGCACATATAGTGCACTACAATTCATCACCTTACAAACCTCGGTTGATAAATTATGCAAGCAATTTAGGACACGAAATTGACTAAACATTTTGGTGCCTTTGCCAAGGAAGTGTAATTAGGTAACCTTATCTCTTACATTAAAAAATAGGATGATATGCATAAAGAAAGAGACTCTAGGGGTATATATATAGCTAGAGGCGGGACTTCAAATCCTACAACACCACCTACTCCACCAAGAATAAAAAGAGATACACCTCCATCTCAAGCTCATACTCCTAGTCATAGAACTCTTGAAGTTCTAAGGTTAGAAATTAAATCAAGAGAATCTCCTACTTCATCTACTAAGGCAGTCCAAGAGGAGGAAAGTCTTGGATCTCCACCAAAAGGAGTAGCTGTTTTCACCTCCACAGGGGAGCATATTTTAGTTTAAGAATTAAGAATACCTAGTGAGGAAGAAGTAGAACCTCTCTCCCACATACCATTAATAGAGGAACTAGAGGAAGAGAAATTAACCTTGCACGCTGAATCTTATACTGACTGAAGAAAATAAAATGGCAGAAGAAGGAGAGGATGGAGAATTCATGCTGTTTGGAGGAGGGGGTAGAGGAAGAGGTATAGGAAATAAAGGAGGAGGTAGAGGAAATAGGGAAATAAATAATTCTTTTGGATTCCCTAGAGTTGATGAAGAAACAAATGCCACAATGAAAAAATCTCACCTTCTATCCTCCCAAATTTCCATGGGTTAAAAAGTGAGGATCCTGAAATATTTTTACTTGAGTTTCAAGTCTTGTGCAGAACCTATGATTACTTAGAAAACTCTCAAAAACTTAAGTTTCTTCCTTCAACGTTGAAAGGAGCAGCTTTGAAGTGGTTCATGGGGTTGGTCACTCAGTCCATTAGAACATGGAATGACATGAAGAAAGTGTTTTTGGAAAGGTATTTGGATTATTGCATGCCTACCAATCAACTATAACTTGAAAAGAGAAAAGATGGATAATTTAGATGAAGATACCTTAAAAGCTCTTCTATTTAAATCCATTAGAGATGAGTGGTTAGATATCCTTAACATGATGGGGAAGGGAGATATCTGTCAACACCCATTAAATGACATAGGATAATTATGTGTTCATCTCTCAAGAGGGAGATCCAAAACTGGGAAAGGTCCAAGAGATCCTTCTCTTGCTAGAGTAAATAAATTTGTAACTAGATCAGTGAGTAGGGCAGAAATTGGGAATATGCTTGATGAATTCAAAACATATATTCTCTGGAGCCTTAGTGAGAAAATAGACACCCTTAAGTTACAAAAGAAGCAGAAAACTGAGGTTGATGCTTTAGTTATTTTTTGTCCAAAATGCAAGAAAAAACACGCTTTAATAGAATTCCTTTGGATGCAAAAATCATAGAGACTTTTGTGATTTGTTCATAAAACCATGAGACAAAGTGTTTTCCTTCAATTCCAGCTCTTAAGGGTGTTTTTCAAGAAGAAACAATTCCAAATTCAGCAGAATCTCTTTGCTTTGTCTCTAGAAGACCTTGTCATGGGCCAAACAATCAGGGATTTAACAATCAAATGTATCTTCAGCCCCCACCAAATTGGAATTATTGGCAGCAACCTTGGCCTCAACCCTAACCTCAATCTCAATCTCAACCTTGGGCTCAAGGAATACAAAGTCCTTATGGAAGATTTTTTTCAATATTATCAATGTCCTCCATAATATCAGAATTATCCTCGCCCAAAAATTACACAACAAAATTAGCAGCCACAACTTCAAAATCAGAACCCTCAACTTTCACTACCATTTCCACAACAAATTACACAACAAAACCGGCAACCTCAACTTCAAAACCAAAATCCTCAACTCTTACTACAATTTCAGCAGAGACCAAATCAGCTACTTGCCCAACCATTACCAAACCACAACAATAAAAATCCTTAGAATACTTACATGGTGGAAGGACAAAAATTTCCAACTTATATGATCACTCCTCTAGATCTCAGTGATGCTCAACTAAGATCTAGTAGGATATTAGAAAAGGAAAAGCCTTCTGTAGTTATTTAGGAACAAGGAAATTTTGAGGAATATTCTCCATAGCCCAATAAAAGTCTTGAAGGAACATCTCTCCAAAATCCAAATACTAAAAATGAAAAAACAGAAAGAACCAATGAACTCAACTCCTATCATTGAGCAACTAGTATCTACTTCTGCATCTCCTTTTCCTGAAAGATTACAAGTTGATAGAGGGGTAGAAAAGAAGATTATGTTGCCTAATTATTATTTTCTAGATGAATTGAAAATGTTTGTATCAAAATCCCTTTGTTACAAGAGATTAAGGGGATTCCAATCCTAGCTAAAACAATAAAGGAGTTGAGCATGAAGAAACCAAGAAGAAAAGCAAAAGAAACAAAAAGAATTCACCTAGTAGGAAAAATAGCAGACATAATGATGGGAAAAATTGCTATACAAAAATATGTAGATCCAGGAATTCCAATTGTGAAAACACATATCAATGGAGTTGAAATTCTGAATACATTGATTGATTTAGGAGTAACTATAAACATCATGAGAAAACAAACCATGGAAGAACTCAAGCTTCTTAATCTTCTTTATACACCTACGTTATTGCAATTAGCAGATAGATATGTAATTAAACCAGATGATGTGTTAGAAGATATTTTAGTTTCCTTAGATTATTGGGAATATCCTATTGATTTTATGATCTCAACCCCCAAGAACAATCTAGGAGGAAATCCACTTATATTCAGAATACATTAGCTGCCCACAACTGATGCTTTCGTTAGTCGTAGATCTCATGACATGTAGATTTCTGATGGGAATTCAACAAAGAAATTCACTCTATATCCTCCAACAAGAACAATCACAGAAATAGATGACAAAGAATGGATTGATGATGAAAATGATATTCAACCTCTCTTTACTATTTTAGATATTAGTGAAGATAGTCAAATATTGAATACAATGGAAAATTTTGAATCATCTACAAAATATGAACATGATCGATTCCAAGAAAAATCCAATAATTGAATATTTTTCATCTAGGCAGTTGTCTCTTTATTCTATGGAAGAATTTGGTAGCTCTATAATTAAAATATTTCCAGGGAGAACATTGAACATAAACAATAACTTGCGGAAATTACAATGGGAAAAGCTAATCAAAACATTACAACAACATTATGCCACATATGCATGGGAATATACTGACATGAAAGGAATTAGTCCTAAGACTTGTATACATCACATCTACATTGAGGAAAATTGTAAACCTATTAGACAACCTCAATGAAGATGAATCCAAATCTCAAGGAAATTGTGAAATAATAGTTGCAAAAAATGATGAATGTAAACTTCATTTACCCAATTTCAGACAACCAATGGGTTTCCCCTTGAGTGATTATGCCGAAAAAGATTGGTAAATGGAGGCTATGCATTGATTATCGAGAATTCAATAAAGCGACCCTTAAATATCATTTTCCTTTACCCTTTATAGATCAAGTGTTAGATACATTAGCATGTAAGAAGTATTTCTCATTCTTAGATGGTTTTAGTGGTTATAATTAGATTTAGGTGGCACCTAAAGATCAATATAAAAACACATTTACTTTTCCATGGGGAACCTATGCCTATCGAGCAGTTCCTTTTGGATTGTGTAATGCACCTGCAACATTCCAAAGAGCAGTACTAGGAATTTTTTTTTATTTAATACATAATTGTGTAGAGGTATATATGGATGACTTTACAGTCTATGGGAATACATTTGAAGAAGCTTTAGAAAATTTGGAGAAAGTTCTTAAAAGATGTAAGGAAGAAAACCTTTTAGTAAGCCATGAAATTTTTTTTATGATGTTTATATAAGGGATTGTTTTAGGACATCACATTTCAGGAGATGGAATTAAAGTTGATAAATCTAAAGTTGAATTCATCTATAAATTATCAATTCCAAATTGTCAAAAGGATGTTAGAATTTTTCTAGGATTTATAGGACACTATAGACGATTTATAGTAAATTTCACTAAAATAACATCCCCACTCTTCAAATTACTCACCAAGGATTGTGAATTCAATTGGAATCCTGATTGTGAGTTAGCATTTGAGACTTTAAAACAAAGAATTTCTAAAGCACCCATCTTGAGAGGTCCAAATTGGAAACTGCCTTTTCACATTTCAACAAATTCTTCAGATACAACTCTGGGAGCTGTATTAGGACAAAAAGATTTGATTCCCTATGCCATCAACTATACAAGTAAGAATTTGACTCCCACCAAGTTAAATTATACTATAAATCAAAAGGAATTTTTAGCTATTGGTCATGCCATCAATAAGTTTAGACATTATATAATAGGCTATGAAGCCTTTGTTCATACAGATCACTCTGCAATTAGATACTTAATGAATAAAAATATTACCAATGGCAGAGTTACAAGATGGCTATATCTCTTACAAGAATTCAATATTACTGTGCAAGATAGACCTGGAAAACAAAACATAGTTGCTGATTTCTTGTCCAGAATTCGAAATATCAAAGATGACACTCCGCTTGAAGATAAATTTCCTGATGAATATCTTTTTGCAGTGACTACTCAGACCCCTTGGTTTGCAGATATTGCTAATTACTTAGTCATAGGGAAATTTCCTTCACATTTGTTTCCTACAGAGAAAAGAAAAATCATTCAAATAAGTGCAAGATACTCATGGATCACTAGTGAATTTATAAATAGGTCCAGATCTCATGATCAGAAGATGTGTTAGGGAAGATCAAATGCTTGAGATTCTTAAGGCATGTCATGATGAACCATGTGGTGGACACTTTGCTGACAAGAGGACAGCCTATAAAATCATTTCATTAGGTTATTATTGGCCATCCATCTTCAAAGATGCCAAAAAATATGTCAAGAGGTGTGATAGCTGCCAAACGATAGGAAAACCTGCTCCTTCAACTGAAATGCCACTACAAATTCAAGTACTCACTGAACTTTTTGAAAAATGGGACTTGGATTTTGTTGGACTAATTAATCCCCCATCTAAGAAAAAGAAGTATATATTGGTATGCATTGATTATGTCACTAATTGGGTAGAAGCTAAAGCATTACCTTTTGCTAATGAAAAATCAGTAGTTAATTTTCTTTTTGAGGACACCTTCACTAGTTTAGGTGCTCCAAGAGAAATTATGACAGGTCAGGGATCTCAATTTACATCTAAATTGATGAAAGGTCTTGTCAAATATTACAAGATAAAACATAGGAAATCTACCCGCTATCATCCACAAGAAAATGGTTAAGTTGAATCCACAAATAAGGTGATTGAAGGAATTCTCACTAACATTGTGCATCTACATAGAAGAGATTGGGCAGACAGGCTTCGTAAAGCCTTATGGGCTTATAGAACTAAATGGAGGAACACAACGGGACACACACCTTATGAACTTGTTTATGGGAAACAAGTCTTGTTCCCTCTAGAGTTTCAAATGAAAACCTTCAAGATGGCAGTCCAATTGGGACTGAATTTATCAAAGGCACAGAAACATAGATTGGAGAAAATCAATAAGCTTGATGAAATCAAGCATGTTGTAGTTCAAAGAACTAGCATAGTCTAACAACAAAGGGCTAAATGGCATGATAAATATATCAAGGAGAATATGTTTGGTGTGGAGCCTGATTATCTTCTATATTCAAAGGTTTCAGCCAAATGTATACCTAAGGAAGATTGTACACCCCTCCATGTGGGGGGGTGCGGGGGGGCTAATCCCCCCCAGCTAGGGGGTATGCGGGCCAGTGATCCCTCGACGGGGGTTGAAGGGCAGTGCCCTGGAAGCTAAAAATAGATGTAAAATTGCCTTGTAAAAGTCTAGTAATTTCTAGTCAATCTAGGCCGTTCATTAGGCAGATGATCTGACAGAAGAAGTTATGTTTAATTTAGGGTTTTTTTCCATAGAAGGAAACCCCTCACTATATATGAGGGAATTGTATTGCGTCTATGTATATTTGTATTCTAAGTGAGGAAGAGAGAGGAGATTGAGAGCGAAGAGGGAGTTACAGTGGATTTGCGGTAGGTTGTATCTCTTCAGTTTGCTGGATAATATAATAAAAGAAAGACTGGTTGTTTCTCCGTGAACGTAACCCAAACTGGGTGAACCACATATATCTATGTCTCTCTTGTTTTATTTGTTTTCTGTGTTTATATTTCTGCAATATTTTATGTGTTCCATTGTTATGTAATATATAATTTTTAACAAAGGAGAGGGTAATTCTAAGGTTCAACATACCCCCACTGCAAAATCATTGCATGTCCTCATGCAATTTTCCAAAAATGTGAATTCTTCTTTCCTATTACATTTGCTCAGACACTTCCGCTAATACATCTAATTTTCTTCTTTTGCTCTTCTTTGAAGTGATTTCCATTCTAGGTTTCTTCATAAGAAGGTTGTATTTAAGGTTGATGACTGTTCTTCCCAACCTTCTATTCTTTCTCTTCAACTTCCTATTCTTATTATACACCAACCCTAGATGAAGTATTGTATTATCATGAATAGCCTTATCCAATTGACTTTGTTCCCTCAAGAATTTATTTTCTTTCTTGATATGTCTGTTTAATATCTCTAACTCATAGATTTCTTGTTTGAGACAGTCAATTAGAGGTTCTTGTGGATTGACAGAGGGTTCTAGATTGACAGAGGATTCTGGATCCATTGAGGCACTTTTCTTCTCCAGTGATTCTATATTTGTTGTTGCATTGGGTATATGCCTGGATATCTTCTGCTCGGGTTGCCTTTGAAATATTGTTCAGGAGAATTTTGAGGACTATGTGCAGATGGAACATTACCAAGAGATGGTACTGGGGTTTCTTCTTCTAAATTTATGAATTTTATCCCATTCGATGATATCTTCTTTACCATACCTCAGAGTTTAGAGCTCCTTCTAAGTTGTAGAGGGCTTACGTTCTCCTCCTTTGTATCGTTTTTCTCCTTTCTTATCTTTTCTTTTCTCTTGATTTGTTTCCTAATCTTTGTCCATTCTTCAGAGATTAATTTTTCATCATCTTGTTGTGATGAATATTTACGTTTGTTTCCAATAGTTTCACCAGCTTTCTTTTTCATCTTCCCTTTTTTCTTGATTTTCTACCTTATCTCTATCAATTTTTCATAGACTAGCTCTTCATCAATTTTTTGCGTTGAGGACTCAGGTTTTCTCTGAATGGTTATACCGGTCTTCTTTATCCTACTCCTTCTGACATTACCCTCTTCAGGTGACTCTGGTGCCTCTTGAAAATATTTTCTTATCAGGAAATTTTCCCAAGTATCTCCTATTCTTTTCAAATGAAACACAACCAGTATCTTTACCAACCCATGATGGTACATGGTTGTGTCTATGAATTTTATTTTCTTTTATAGATTTGAAGCCATCCTTCTTAAACTATTTAGTAGGAAGAAAGGGAGATTGATTTCTCCATTTTCTATAAAGTTCATCAATAAACGTATATGGTAGACATAGATGCTCCCAAGTCTCCCCTCACAGGTCATGAATTTCTGTAATATCAAAAACATGCTTCTCCATTTACTTTTAAGTGCTGAAATAGGAATTCCTTTTCTAAACACAGAGACATCCATACTTGGGTTCTTGAGGATTACTTTCCATGATTCACTATGGAATTCCTTATTTTTGAACCATCTTTCACCATGCCTTGGTAGTTTTGTAGCCTCTGTTATATAGGATTCTATTACTGCAAACTTAATGTATCCAAGTTCTACTTATGTACTATCAAATGATCTAGCAAAATATTTTGTGATCTCTCTGTGGACGCCATCAAATTTTTCAATGAAGTTGATCCATCCAGGCTTCTGCAGCTTTTCCTTGAGTTGTGGGTATCCTTCCATATATTTTTCTCCTACTGCCTCTGTCCTGACAATGAGTCCCATGGCTTCTGTTTCACAAAATTTCTTAACCTTCAGAATTACTCTCCTGGTCTATGAAATGGACTGACTGCGAGTATGCTGAAAAAGAACTACGGACTTGCATGGAATAAGTAGTGGTGAGGGTTTGGAGAGATGTGGATAAGTTGGTCACATCGTAGCCATGACCTCTAATAGATGGAGTTATTAGGGACCGTTTAGGTACAGAGAATGGAGAGTGTAGCGAAGATGTGGTATGATGAATTTATTATGGACCGTTTGGTACTAAGTATGGAAGATGTGGTAGATGAAGTGGCAGTCAAATCAAATGATGACTCGTTAAGGAGACATAGAATTATTCATATTATACATGCCTTATGTTTTTAACTTGTTGTTTGAAATAAATTTTCCATTTTACATTTATAACTTAACCTTCTGCGTGATAACTCTTTTGGTGTTGATCCGTAGGTACCTTTTAGCATGTTTGGTATCCAAAACTTGATTCTTCATTTTCCTGCATTGATGATTTATTTGTGAGCTATAAAATTGTGCTAGAGATGATAAGTAAATTGTAGTTGTAGAATGGAATCAGCCACAGAATGTGAAAAGAAGGAAAACTGAAGTATGGCTATGGAATATGACTGTAAAAATGAAATGGAAATGGGTTATGATAGTGAGATGGAATGAGATGTAAAATAAAATGGAAATAGGGTGATATGGAGTAAAAATATAAAAATAAAATGTAAATGGAATATGACGGTGAGATGAAATGGAACTGTAAAATAAAATGAAAACGGAATGAGACTATGAATTTGCATATTCTAAACTGCAAATGAATGTAGTTTTTTATCACTACTTATTAGAAAAAGGAAATGGAAAATATAGGATGGTAGAAATATCTAATTTTCACCAGTATTTTTTGTATAAGTATGCCAATCAATGATTGATTTTCAAACTTATACAATTATTTTCCTATTTTATTATTATTTTTTTAGGAAAAATAAACGGTAAGTTAGTGGAGAAGAAGAATTCTTCTTCACTAGCTTCATTTCAGAGTTATTTTGGAGAATCTTTATGAGCTCCTCTCTTGAAATTGGCTTATGATATATCTTCAACCGATGACCATTTACATGAAGAGGTATTTTTCTTCCATCTATTGTCCTTATCCTTACTACTTCGTTATTAAAGACTTCTTCAATCTCATATGGCCTAAGCCAATGAGTCTAAAACTTCCCTTGAAAATCTTTGAATTTTGAATCGAACAAAAGTGCCCAATCTCCTACTTGAAACTTATTCTCCTTGATATATTTATCACGCCATTTAGCCCTTTGTTGTTGGACTATACTAGTTCTTTGAACTGCATCTTGCTTGATTTCATCAAGCTTATTGAGTTGCTCCAATGTATGCTTCTCCGCCTCTGATAAATCTAGTCCCAATTGGACTGCCATCTTGAAGGTTTTGATTTGAAACTCTATAGGGAACAAGACATGTTTCCCATAAACAAGTTCATAGGGTGTGTGTCCTGTTGTATTCCTCCACGTAGTTCTATAAGCTCATAAGGCTTTAGGAAGCCTTCTTACCTAATCTCTTCTATGTAGATGCACAATCTTAGTGAGAATTCCTTCAATCACCTTATTTGTAGATTCAACTTGACCATTTTCTTGTGGATGATAGGGGGTAGATTTCCTATGTTTGACAAGGTAAAGAAGAAAATTAGATGTACTAGTAGAAGTGTCTAAGAAAATGCAATAGGAAATAAGAATTCAGATTTTTGGAAAATTGCATGAGGACATGTAATGGTTTTGCAGTGGGGTATGTTGAACCTCAGAATTACCCTCTCCTTGATAGCTTTTCTCACTTCTTCCCTTCCTTTTCCATAATATTAGAGATCCCCATCAATGATAAATGATAGATTTTGTCTTAAGGAGGGAATTAAATGGTTGGCATGTTATATTTTTATGTTTTTTTCTATTTGAATAAATTTTTTCAAATTAGCTACAGAACGTAGCCTATTCTACAGCTAAATGTGTATTCTGTAGCTACTTCCATGGTCTGGCAAGTTCCAGGTGTCAAATG
>APFE031711913.1:0-18143 GCA_000404065.3 Pinus taeda
TGTCTTATCACAATAACTGCATTATCATTTATTAGGTCATACATTCATTATTCATTCATTTCCTAATCAAAACATAATGAAATCCATGACTAATATCTGTCATAAAACCATGCTTACAACCAGAAAAATAGCAATGATAGAACAACTATTAAAACCACATATTAACAAGTACATTTACACATGAAATACCAACGGAAAATTATTTCTTATTAATGTATGTATAAGCCAACCAAGGCAAGAACTTCCAAGAACCACCCCACCATAGATTAGGTTGAACCAAATCTTTCTTTCAACTAATCACCCCCATGCCATATATCAAACATGAATGTGGGACTTACAATAGAACCAATCAAGGCTTCCTTGAGCCTTACTGTATAACCATCGAGGGATTCCTAGGCCCGAAACCATCATCAATACAATTAGGCTCTAACTCAATCCCGTCGAATCACTAGGCCCTAAAAAAGCATGGATGCCTCTTAAAATCAAACTCACTAATCATGGCCAACCATCTAGCTTGCCTGAAAGTCATATTCGGTTGGTGAAACAGATACCTCAATCCACCATGATCGCTCATTAATACAAACCTCCTGCCAAGAAGAGAGTGCCTTCACATATTTAATGCATTACTAATCGCTGCCAACTCAAGATCATGTGTCAAATATTTATGCTCGTGCTGATTCAACTTCCTACATTAAGATTCCACCAAGTCCTCTCTTGCAGAGATCTGTACACACCGCAAACTCCTTTTCTGGATTTTCAATCTTTAGAATTGGAGTGTTTGTCAACAACTGCTTTAATTGCTCAAAACTTGCTACACATTCCTCGGTCCATTCAAATCTCTTACTTTGTCTCTACATTGACGTAATAGGATATGTAATCCAAGAGAAGTTCCAGATGAACATCCCATAATAACCTACTAGTTCCATAAATGATCTTACCTCATTCATGTTTCTAGGAACTGGTCACTCCATGATCGCTCTTATCTTTTCTGAATCCATTGCTATTCCTTCCTTGGAAACAACATGTCCCAAGTAATGTACTTTTACATCAAATAAATTGCATTTACTAAGATTTGCATACAACTAATGCTCTCTTAGAAATTTCAATAGTGTTGTTAAGTGTTCGACATGCTCTTCATCATTCTTAGAATATATCAATATATCATCAATGAACACAATGAAAGACTTGGCCAAATAAGGATGAAACACACTATTCATCAAGCACATGAAATTAGTTGGATAATTAATCAAACCAAATGGAACTACAATAAACTCATAATGCCCATACCTAGTGTTATAGGCCATTTTGTCGCATCTGTTCAATAGGCCTTCAAACAAGATCAATTCACATCGTTCAACATATTATCATCATCCTTTCATAAAGCCCTAAGCATGAATCTCCCTAATCCCTGAGTTTTTCCCCTTGACTCCTTCATTTTAGTGATTTTAAGGAACACGGAACCCTGCATAACTGAGCAATTATGTTGTAGTGCAGTCTCTCCTTCTCTCAAGGTGTTATGCAGTGCATCGTGCAAAAATGTGGGGGTGTGATGATTATAGAAATTCGTGAAAAATATAATAAAAAATCTAAAGATTCGTCTTCTGAGAGTTTCCAGAGGATGTTTCAACCATTTACCTTGGATAAACATTTGAATCATGCCTCATTCCACCTTGGAGAAATCACCATCTTAACCCTTGTGCTATCCTCCCATCACATTTTGATCTCAAGCCTAGATTGGTAAGTGGATAAGAATTCATGAGCTACCTCTCCTTCCTATATATTTACCTCATTCCACAAGGATTTGGTTGGTCGTTGTTCGATTTTGGGGAGTGATTCTACCCTTATGTTGATGATGTGAGAGATATCTTTACATGCATTAGGGTGATTAGAGGTGCGCTTTGTGACAAAGAAATGACAAGTGAACTTGGAGGGGCACTTTTACAGGATCAAAACCTTCTTCTTTTTTGTAACTCACTCCATTTCTATTAATGCAACGAGTTCTTTGTTTTCCTATATGTGATGTTATGGTGTCATATATTTCACTACCACGTTGATCTAATGAATAAAGTGATTATATGACACTACATGTATTTTTTGGATCGTTTGATTTTGTTATCTCACTGTGTAGGTTCTAATAATAACAATCGAAGCTAGGATTGGAGCATTCAAGATAAGGAAGGATTGAAGCATATGAAAAATTCCAAGTAGGCTTCATCTTGTTATCTATTTAATTTAAGGAAAACACTAGTCCCTTTGTCATTTTGTTGCTTTAGGTCAATCCACCAGGCATAGGGAAGATATTTTTGTCCGCAGTCGTAGATTTTTCATAACAAATTGGCAAACACTCCATCATCACTCTTTTATTTTCCGAACCCACTAATATGCCTTCCTAGGAAATAACAAGTCCCAAGTAATGAACCTCTCTCTGAAAAAAAAAAATTTGCATTTGCTAATCTTGGCATATGTTTGATTCTCACTTAGCAATCCCAACACTCTTGCTAAGTGTTCGACATGCTCTTCCTCATTCTTAGAATATATCAATATATCATCAATGAACACAATGGAAAACTTGTCTAGATAAGGATGAAACACATTATTCATCAAGCACATGAAAGTAGCTGGAGCATTAGTCAAACCACATGGAACTATAACAAACTAATAAATCCCATACTTGGTCTGGAAATCAGTCTTGTAGATGTCCTCTTCTTTAATGCATACCTGATGATATTCAGATCTCTAGTCAATCTTTGAGAACACTATTGCTTGTTTCAACTATTCGAACAAGTCATCAATCCTCCAAAACGGATACCTGTTCTTGATGGTCACCTTGTTTAACTTCCTATAATCAATGCATAGCCTTAGAGTACCATCCTTCTTATTCACAACAACATTGGTGCACCCCAAGGCGATACACTTGGCCTGATGTATCCCTTGTCAAGCATTTCCTTCAACTACAACTTGAACTCTAATAACTCGGGTGTGCTCGTCCCTTGTGGTGCCTTTGATGTTGGTGCTTCCCCTGGTACCAAATCAATATAGAAGTTCACTTCTCTATGAGGTGATAGCTCTGAAATCTCTGCTGAAAACACACCTTGAAACAAATGCAAGATCGAGTACCTCTTCAAAACTTCCACATTCTCTACATCCTTACCTTTATCACTAAAAATATGCATTGCAATTAACACACACCCTTTTCTGCGACTGCCTTTTCCTACATAACTGTCACCATTCTAATTGATGTAGCTTTCTTCCTACCCTGCAAGATTCTTTGTTCTCCATTGTCATTCAAGAATTCAATAGCTTTGTCATAACAATCCAACTTAGTCATGTGAAGATACAACCAGCCCATACCCAAAAGCATACTATATGATCCCAACAATAGTACATTCAAATGTGCTAAGGTGGGCATACCATTCAACACGAATCTACAAGCTCTTACCAAATGACGAACTCTCTTCTTTGTACTTGTAGCCGAATGCACTAACCAAGATTCGGTATGCACTTCTTTATTCAAACCTCACTTATCCACCAAGTCAGGACTTACATAACCATAATTAGATCCAGGGTCAATCAAAATAGAAACAACTTGATCCCAAATCTTACCATCCGTCTTGATAATAGATTAATGGTGATTCGCCTGCCTATTATCCAGCGTTGAATAAATCTGTCGAATGCTCTGCCCAACATCCTCAATTGTCTGCGCATCCTGTGCACTATAAACCTAAGGCTTACCACCCTGATTCTATGGACAATCTCTCTTGAGATGATCCTTACCACATGTCAAACACTATAAACTTCTCTTACCATCACCTTTATTCTGTTGTTCTCTAGGCTGAGGTGCATTAAAATTTTTGTAAGGTGATAAATTTTCTTTCTCTCCTGCATCCTGAGCTCTTGTTTTTTTTGGCTACCATTTACCTTTAGCTTTCTCTTTCCCTCTCCAACCTTGCTGAGACTCTGTCTTGTGCTTTTATTGCTCACAACAATGCTTCAGTTTCACAATGACTTCTTCAAGTGACTGAGGCTCATCATACTCAATCTGATCTTTAAACGCTAATGGTAATCCATTGAAAAAAATTTGAACTTTGGCTTTTTCATCCTTAAGATATGGTACATACCTCAATAACTCCAGGAACTTAGTCGTATACTCCTCATCTGTCTTCGATCCCATCTTTAGCTCACATAATTCCTTGGATTTTTTATCGTAGTACCTCTCGTGACAAGTAGTTCTTCCTAAAATGCCTCTTGAACTCATGCCAACTCAACTCTTTTGTCCTGTCTCTAACCAGCTTCACATCTTCCCACCACATTTCTGCTTTCCCTTTAGGCTCAAGATACCTATTTTTGCCTTCATGTTCTCCATGTAATCATGCAACTCAAAGAACTTCTTCATATTGAGTAGCCATGCCTCTGCGTCCTCTGACTTCTTCAAATACCCATTAAAGGTAGGTGGTTTTTCTTTCTTGAACTCATCCTATAAATATCCTCGGTCACTCCTCCTATAAGGATGATAGTGATGATGACCATGATACATGTTTGAACCAGAACAAGAGTAAAGCTTGTGTCCACTCCCTTACCTATCAGGTGTATCCAAGAACCTGCCATCTCTGATCATGTCATCTCTGTCTCACATGTTCCCACCATGAGACCTGCTACCATAGGCTCAATTAGTCATGTTGCCCTATCCATGAGTGATCCTAAGTGGTACGTCTCTCTACAATTCTGACAAGATCTGAGGGATGACTACATTAACCTCTGCTTGTTTCTCATGTGCTTGAATGATTATGTCATTATCTGCTTTGATACTTCTTATTTCTTCTTTCAAACTTTTCAATGTGTCTTCTAAGTTAGAAGAGTGCCCACCACCATGTTGATCATATGATACATAGGGAGAGTCTTGTGAATTTTAGTCTACCATCTTTCTAGTCCTCTTTGATTTTCTTCCTTCAAGTATACCATGTCAACTTAAACCAAAACATAACATAATCAATATACCTCAGTATAGTTCAGGGGAGGATATCTCATCTACAAGATCAACTAGATTAGCACAATACATGTATAAACATAATCATAGCATTATATAAAAATCATCTCAACCATCATTCAATAAGCATGCATGACTATACCAACCGCATACCATGACCTCATGCATGACAACTATAACCATGTCAATTTATGTATAATAACGTATAGACATTGACATGCATAACAAGCGCATAACTGACAAGAACTCACAACATATGCATCCAACAACAACACCATATACTTTCACATGGCGATAAAACTGCAATCATGCCTACACAACAAGCACATAAACCACAAGAATAAAGAACACATATGCAACTAAGATGTATGCATGACCAACACATTCCGCCCATCTAGTCCAAGGGGTGAACCTGGCTCTAATACAACTTTGTAACACCCTCCTCCCACATTTAGCTAAGCTAACCAGTCCACTAGGGTAAACATGTGACAAAGAGTTACATGATGTGATTCAACTCCCCATGTACAATTAAGGAAGTGGAACTGTAAAAAAAAAACCAATCTAACCTTTCTCATAAGCTATAGAATATTTAGGAGACAACCAACCCTTCCAAGTTCCCAACCCCTAAGACAACAACTCATTTTGTTGAGCTAGACCCCTGGTCGTTATCGTGACAATCCATGCATGTGACTGAGAGTCTCCAGTCACTCCCAAAATAAGGCATGCATGTGACTGTGGCCTTCTTTAGGAAATTTTGAGCCAACGACCTCGGATTTTGTGCCACTTTTTCAGGGCCAGGTCTCAAGCCTCTGCTTAAAACTTCATGAAACTTCCAGAAATGATAAATAAAAATTAATTAAAGCTACTAATGAAAACATTTGTACAAGGACTTGACCTAAACCCTACTATCCATGATAAACATTTCGTCAAACATATCACAAACATGTAATCTACATGTCATAACCACAGATTTGAGAATAGGGGTCTCATACTTATCTAAGAATCGTCAAGAAGAATTTATGCCTTATCACAATAATTGCATTATCATTTATTAGGTCATACATTCATTATTCATTCATTTCCTAATCAAAACATAATGAAAGCCATGACTAAGATCTGTCATAAAACCATGCCTATAACCAGAAAAATATCAATGATAGAACAACTATTAAAACCACATATTAACAAGTACATTTACACATGAAATACCATAGGGAAATGATTTCTTATTAATGTATGTATAAGCCAACCAAGGCAAGAACTTCCAAGGACCACCCCACCATGGATTAGGCTGAACCAAATATTTCTTTCAACTAATCACCCCCATTCCATATTCCAAGCATGAATGTGGGACTCACAACAGAACCAATCAAAGCTTCCTCGAGCTTTACCGTATAACCACTGAGCGATTCTTAGGCCTGAAACGATCATCAATACAATTAGGCTTTAACGCAATCCCATCAGATCACTAGGCCCTAAACAAGCATGGATGCCTTTGAATATTTAAACCTAAGCCATGAGGAATTTGTCTCTCTCCACCTCTAGGATTTACCATATTTCCCATGCTTCACCCGTCAAGGATTCCTAGGCTAATGAGGTTCCACCCTCTAGGATTTATCGTATATCTCACCATTCACCGGTCAAGGATTCCTATGCCTAATGAGGTCATACACAATCAGGCGTTACCATAATCCACCTTCACCGGCCTAGGGATTCCTAGGCTTGTGTTTCTCCCCTTACACCACCCCACTCAATTTTGAAAACCATCGGGCAATCCAACTCAACCAAAACAATAGAACCCCATCAAACCATGGTTATCCAAAAATGGAAAGGCAAGGTTGAAAACCACTGTCACACCTGGCAAAACCCATGCCAAAGATAATAAGAGAACCAAAACACACATGCATATACCATGCATGCGAAAACTAGCAAGGAAACCATACATGCAACTCGATACCTGCAAGTAATCTCACTCTTCCTTTCTTGATCATTACTTCCCTTTTCATTCCTGTCTTTCCTTTGCCTTCCTTCCCCCAATATGAGAGAGTAAAGAGAATAGAGAGAGATCTCCAAAACTGAACCGACTAAAGGTTGTGAATTGATCCTCCGAAACATTTTTATCAATGAGACCTCTATTTTCTTCATTTTCCATTATTTTCTTTCATTTTCATCCTCAGATGCAACCTATGACCTTTCACCTTCATTTTCTCATAATTTCCCTTATATTCATAAATAAAATGTCAATTAATGCCACTTTTCCTTTGCAAACACTTTGTCATTGCCTTTGCCAATTTCCCTAGCCATAATAAACCAAATGAACACCCACACTAGGATGTTTTGCTCAACATTCAGCTTGGATTATGTGTCCTATGACCTTTGTTATTATTTTTGCTTTATTTACTTTATTTCATGGATTTTTGACAAGGGATGTTACATATTGTTAAAGGCTCAACTATAGTAGTTTTAGCTTGGCCTTGGGACATTAAAGGGGCATTTTGGGCCTAGCCCACCATATATAAAATTTTTGAAAGTATAGACTTGCACCAAATAAATAAAATATTTTATTGTTCACATGACATACTATAATATCATATGAACTTTTAAAAGAGATAAAGTAATTAAAAGTAAAAAGAAAAAGTGAGTAAGATGTTTAAACGTTATAGTAGCTTTTCAAAAACATTTCAACATAGGATATATATATATATATATTCAATGTTCAAAAAAATAAAATAAAAATAAAACAACTGAAAGTTAAAAGTAAAATAAAAAAATATCAAGTTATTCTAATTAGAGGGAGATGTGTAATTCATTCCCTTTTTAATATAAAATTAATATGTTACATCTAAAAGTGTTCATAATAATAATAAATTTCACATGGCGTATCAATAAATTCTTTAATATGCAAGATTAAGCAATATTGAAGCATACCTAAAAATATATTAATAATGAAAAACCATTTTAATATGAACAATGTAGTGATAATATGTCTCAATGTGCATGTTACATTATTTTACATTTTGGTTCTTTTTTAAGTGTAATTTTTTTTTTGTCAATTTTTGCAAAAATCCAAGATTTTTTGGACTTGCAAGTTTAAGTTATGCACTCTATATAGTATTCAAAAATAAAATGTAAATAATGTTGAGATTAAACATTGTGTATGTCTGTGCAGAGAGAGAAAACCATTACAGATTCATTCAGATCTATAAAAGAATGAGAGGGATGTAAATTTTTTTCAAATTTTTCATTCTAAAAGAAGTTTTCACCTAAAATGTTTCGATCTATAATAATGGTAGCCTAGTGATCTTTTAACAATTCCTATTTCTAATATCTAATATATAATATAATTAATAGACTAACATAGTATTAACTTTCTACTTACATACCAATAGTTTTTTTATACATAATATATAATAGATCTATTAGAATATATTATGTTATTAATATACTATAATATAACCTAGAAAATAAATATATATATATATATAATCATTGTATTATATCATAATATTAAGTTATATAAATCTAATAATATATAATCTATATTTTATTAATTTATTCACGTACTAATTCATTTATAAATACTATTATGTATCTAGTATAATATTTTTTTGTTTAGGGTGTAATATAATATTTTTTTATATAAATTAATTTTTTTAATTTGAGGTGGACATTTAGGTTTTGAATGATGCTTCTGATTCTCTGCGCACACTATTTAATTATTTATATGCTCTCCACTATTTCTCGGTCTTAAAGATAGACTTAGCTGATGGCTCTGAAACATCCACTAAAATCTTTAAATCTATAGATCTTTCTCAATGTATTAAAAATTACCCAATGTTGAAAGAATACCTGTATTTACTATATTTTCCATGGTCTCTGACTCTTATACATTATGGTGATTTTTAATTCCATATTTCTTCATGGGATACTGGAGTCAACCATTTTGAATAAAATCTACCGAAAATTATTCAAGGAACTAGAACATGAAAATATTAGAGATATGGTCTCGATTCTAGCCATGTTATGAAAGCTACTCGATTATGAGGAGAGTAATGATCTATTTCAATCTATGACAAAAAACGAACCTCTTGGTGTTATCCATTCTAGAAAGAATGAAAATCCTAGACAGGATGACTAGACCACAAAATTTTTTACTAATTTTTTTGTGGTCAAGGAGGATCAACATCAAGTCATGGAGCATATCTGCAAGCTTGGGCATATGCCTAGCATTTTAACTTCGCATTCATCACCCTCATCTCCCTCATCTCAAAGGTAAATTATCCCAACAACTTTAATGATTTTTGGCTAATCTCCTTTTGTAACAGTTTATACAAAATTATTACCAAGGTGAAGGTGATCATTACGAGACTAAAACCATTACTCTCAAGGGTGATTTTATTGCAACAATTTGGTTTTCTAAGGTAGGTTAATTCATAAAGAAATTAGATATGTTCAACAAGGTATCCACATGATCAAAACAAATGGAAATCCTCAAAATTGATCTTTCTGAGGCATATGATTGGTTGTCTTGGACTTATTTAAGGTTCTTGCTTCTACATATGAGCTAGTGTACCATTTTAAAACTAAATTATGGTTTTATGATGTCCTCCTCTTTTGGTGTCTCAACTTTTGTAATCGCAATATTGGAAAATGAATTCAACTGTATTAAGAATTATGTAAATTTTACGTATAAATACAACAATATAACTATTGGATTCGGTTTCCAGGTTTCTTGGACATGTATTAACTTTCCACTAGAACCATGGTGGATTGAGTGGCTAACATTCCCCCCTTAATATGAAGGGGTGTATATGAGATTCAAAGAAGAGAGCTAAAATGAAAAAATGCATGACAACCAATGGTTGAATAAGCTCTCTGAAATGATTTTTTTAAGAGAAAACCAAAAACAAACCCAAAGGTAGGTGAAATCGAGGTCTCAACCCGTGGTGGTTTAATGATGAGCACCAACTCTAGAACTATCAAAGAAATTCTTGAAACAATTCCTAGTCTAGCTAGAAGATGAAGTCTTCTACTGGTGGAAGCGCTCCCTAACAAAAACCATAGCAGAAACCAAAATCTTCTGCAATTAACGGTTTAACAAATGCCACCAATAAAAAAAACAATTTCATGGGCATTGTTTTGTGTTTGGATACAACTCTAAATATGGCTATGGTTATCTCTAGTTGTATGCTCAAATAGTAGGTTCAGGTTGTGGCTCAGGTTCACTTGATAAATATTTGAATGATCAATCTTCGAAGATGCTAACTTACCATAAATTCCCCCCTGTCAAATACCTTTGAGAAGATGATGAAACCTTTGTTACAAAACTAGTCAATAATCAAAAATGAATTCTATGGTATGACTAGTATAACTTCCTCACTGTTGAACACCATTACCAAGAAGTGATTCATCCAAGGTGAATCTTCGTTCCTGCAAGAGTTTTTTTCCTGGAACATTTTTTTGAATTATGATCGTGCTTACCTCAATGCTCACAATGATGAAGATCAAAATTGATCTTTCTTATGGCCAACTTGATCACAATGTTGGCATATGACAATCTGTGGTTGTTGTGCAACATGAGCATGTGAAGATGGATCATCCTGAAGAAATCCAGCACCGAAAAACTGGATGAGCTTGGAATATTCTGGAATATGAAAATATCATCCTTTTTATATGCGAGACCAGTTCTATTATGTTCACAACTTCTTCCCAAGGTCTGACGAAGGTCTTGGGAAGTACAGGTTAAACCTTTACATCTACTTGCAAATCTGCTTCTAAAATGACTCCATTATTTTAATCAATCTTCAATTATTGATGGGATTCAAGCTCAAACAAGGATTTGTAATGAACAAGAACCAGTTCATAATTACAACTCTTCTTTTGTGGTTCATCTCATTGTAGTTGTGACTCAAGCTCCAAAAACACAATCTTGTCCAAAAAATTTTGTAAATAGGTTTGTATCTTAGAGAGAGTGTATTATGAATTTATTATGAACAATGGAGATTTGAGTATTCAGTAACTCTAATACTCACTCAAGTTTGGCCAGTTTACAATAAAAAAATCAAGGGTGTCGAGTTCAACCGAAAATGCACCCACTTACAATACAATTTAGAAAACAAAATATAGATGATATAGATGGCACCTAAATGTCAAAAAGTTGTAGTCAAATATGATAAACAAAATATAGAAATTCAGAAACTTCCAAGAGGCATGACCAAAATTAAAGCATTCAAAATAAGGCACCATTTCCTTTGACACATACATAACTTTTCTCCATCAAATGCCATTACCCCCAAAAAAACTCATGGACACCTTTGTAACACCTTCATCCTTTCAATCAACTATCCTCCTGAAGTTCTACATAAAAATGTTGTTCATAGAAATAATATCAAATTAACTCTCTCACAGATTAAATTTGTATGGTTAAATTTTCCAACCAAAACAACGTCTTTTATATATCCTAATAGAAGACGACTTTAATCATATTTTACGAACATTGGGGCATTCTTTAGAAATCGTCTTCTTCATGCAAATGTGAAATCAAAATTAACATTCTCTGCATAACTAACAACAAATTTTCATTTTAATCATACTATCCACACTCATACTATCCACACTGACGACGTTCAATATTCAACTTTATTATCAAAGAAACAAATATCTCTTACCACTCCAAGAGAAAACCTACAAGCCTTGCGTCCACAATATGACTTTTGACCATCATAATGGAATCCAACCAACCTTCATACTCTGCTCGTTTATGCACATAATCACCATTCTACAATGCCAATAGTCACGCGGTCTTTATCTCATCCATTTGCAAGCTATGCACTCTTGCTTCTCCTCTCAAATGGACTCAGTACCCAACTCCTCCTCTAGAAGAAAACAACACAAGACAACTAAATATACAAAAACAACAACTAACTACACTAGAGTGCCAGCATTGATGTGCTCCGCTGAAATCAAGCATTTTCGCATCATTTTATTAATTTAGAGTTGTATATGGTTCCCGTGCATAGCTAGAAACAACAAGATGCATAAATTCACCATAATAAAATCTATATTGACATTTGAAGCCTTAAAATTATTTGAATAAAAATCTTTGAAATGAAAATTTGTGTTCTCCACGCAACTCTGAATAATGAGCTAAGTGTCACAGATACCACTGAATCAAATGGGCCAAAGTGGAAGAGGGTTTAGAATCTAGGTCCAGTAGGAGCGCCAAAGGTGCACTGGTTTTTCATGCTACTCATGGCGATGCATCTGTTTTATTAAACAAAAAACTAGGGAATAAGACCCTTTCAATTTATAATGCTTTACATCGGAAGCTTGTACCGGATGATGAAGCACACAAAAGTGAACCTAGTTGCAGTAACTTCAAGCAACTTGATCTCAAATCCTGGTCAATCATGATGGAAGGAGGGTTTTGTGTCAATCGAGACATGAGGGTAATTAGAGCTATTCTTGGTGTAAATGTAGGTTCTCTTTTCTATTTTAGGATGGAGCTTATGTGATGCCACACAATGGAATGAGTTTGAAACAACTTACCAGGAAAGAGACAGATTTGTTACTCTCCTTACATTCGTTGGGGAGAGCACAGGCCTTGACAACGTAAAACAACTCTGCATCCAAATAGAAAATGCTCTGCTCTACATAAAAAAATGTCTCCTCAAGCACGTCCATCAACGCAGCACGACATTTCTCCTTCACGGTGAATACAGAACTAGGAAATGTGCAAAACCTCCTCCTTGTCCAACAAAAAATTGCAACACGGATTCTTCGCACAAAATGGCTCTTCAACAAGGAATGTTTTGCAAACGCTCCGACCCTTGAGAGAAAACGAGCAAAGTTTCTCACAGTAAGTCTCCACAATCAAACTTTGCATAGTGGAAGCAAAACTATACGAGGGAAAAAGTACGAGCAAGGGGGAAAGCAGAGCGCCCATGAAGACCATGAAACTAGTGGCTCAAGTGATTTAACAGGGAAGATAAACCACTGCATCAAAATATTAGAAAATAAATTCAACTGTATTAAGAATTATGTAAATTGTACATATAAATACAACACTGAAACCATTAGATTGAGTTTCCAGGTTTCTTGGACATGCATTAACTGTACACCAGAACCTTGATAGATTAGGTTTCTAACATCTATCCATTTTCCATTGGTTTGCGAGGTTCAAAATGTTTGTGGTTAAGAGAAGGTGTTCTTCTCTATCCAAAAACATGAAGATATGAAATAGAGCCACCAATGTTAAAAAGCATTAGTAAAGGATATTGGTAGCAGAATCATTCTGCGTCTTCCTCACTAAACATGAAAATGATGTTTCCATTTTTTATTATTAGATTATATTATCTTATAATATTTGTATATAAACTTCGAAATAAAAAGTATGATTATAAAATTCTTGTTGTTGGGTGTGTGCACGGCTATTCTCTGCATTTAATATGATATTTTGTCTATGTAAATTTATGTAGAAAGAAGATTACTTCCGAAATACGTTAACAAAACCTGCCAAAAGCCACGAGCTAGACAACTATATAATACAAATGCATTCTTAGCATTTAGTGTTTTAGTGTTCCAAGGCTTTAAAATTCATTTATTTTAAACCAATTGCAAAGCCTTTAGAGCTCTTGTTTTTGTCAAACTACACAAAATAAAGTATCATACACGAGATAATGGTGTGTCAAAAATAAACCTGAGAGATTCAGTTATGAAAGAATACACACTCTATAAACAAATAAAAATAAAAAGTAGGTGAGCATGTTAATACCAAAAGAAACGACTCATCTACCCTATTTTACAAAATGGTCTTATGTCAAAAAGAAGATTGTTGCAAGAAGGAAGAAATTAGGAGACCAATAGTGTTATCATTATGATAATGGAGAAAGCCTCGGAATCAGAAAGAATATTAGAGAAAGAACTATATATGGGCATTCAGAGGGAGGTGAGAACTATAGAAGAATTTAACATGATCATTTTTATAAATGTGACCCATATAGAAAAGTTACTTCATCAAGGGTGAGCAATAAACTTTCAAGATGCATACTCAATATGCCTTCTCTCTCAACGACGTTTCGGGTGATTCAGTGGAATTAAAAATTGCGTATTTAACAAAAACATGCTAAAATATTAAATAGAGAACACATAGATTGCAAGGGTTGCTAATGGTTGCTAAATCACACTTATGGTTGACCATGTCATTTCCCTTTCTTGAGTTTTGAGTTTTTTTTGGTCCAATCTGTATATACAATTTTTTTATTTTTATTTTCAAATTTCAAATTCGATTAATAATTTGTAGAATGATTGAGTCCATATAACTCAATCAAACCAGCCATTAGTCCATACCAATTTCATCTAAATATGGCTCAAACTAGTTGGTTCAGTTTAAATTAGGGAGTTATGATAAAAAAATCCACTACCCAGTCATCCAATTGAATCAACCATTCAACCATGATTTGACCAATGCTAACTAATAAGCCAACTAAGCCACTAATCAATTAAAGAAAAAAACAAACTAAACCCGAATCTCGATGTCAAGTCCACACCACCTTCAACCTAGTCATGTCATTGAGTTGGACTCCTCCGTTTCAGAAAAACTTTTTAATTTAATGTTGACATTTACTTTTATTTATATATTAGATTTATTAGTTTAAGTTTTAATTTTTAAAGTTCAAATAACATTTCCATTGGCAAAGGTGGCCTTTATTTTATTTATTTATTACGTTTAGTAATAAATTCAAATTTATAAAAATTCATATAAAAAAAATAGCAATAACAATGTTTTCAATTTTCAACCTACTCAACAACCTTTTGCTTTTCAGCGTATATATATATATAAATAATTTAAAAACCTGTATCGGTTCCTCCAGCCCTCCTCAAGCTAGGAATTGTGAACTTCTAAGATTAGAACCTAGAAATAGAATAAACTGCCCCATTGTTCTAAATAATTTAAATCGTTAAATCACAACAATGTTTGACAACATTCAACGAGCGAAAATTCATACACTTTGGAGTTGAGAGAGCCATTCTAATGAGCAAGACTTCAAAATAGTGCATAGTTTCGAGAAAAGTTATCTCTGCATCTCAAATTTACTTAGATTACAGTGACTGCACCATTCTAATGAGCCAGACTTCAAAATAGTGCATAGTTTGGCTCAAAGTTATCAGTAAGAATTTCAGAATTTACTCTTTAGATTATAGTCGTTACTTTTTAGACATGAGGTTACTTAGAATTTCATTGTTTGACAGAATTTTGTTGAACAGAACTTTAATTTCATGTATTTCAAAATTTATGGTTGGCATAGTTTTAATTTATATGAATTATTGGTGTATATAAATAAATATATTTTCGTTAGATTTTGAATATTTTAATATGTTATGAGTTTTTGATGGCCAATTCCAATTCAGTATATTATGATTTTATTGGTAATATTATCTTTTTAAATGATTTTATTAGTAATATTATATTTTTTAAATGTTGATCTTGTGATAATTTTGTTTTGTAAACTTGGGAGGACTACATCTTCATCATGTCCAATATATCACCCCTATCGGGCGGGGAAATTGAACCGGTGACTTCACATGAAGGAGTGTCGTAACAGAGCACCGGTGACTTTATATGAAGGAGTGTCATAACAGAGCACCCTATCATTGAAGGAGTGTCATAACAGAGCACCCTATCATTGTCTATCCAAGACACCGTGGACTTGATCTTGTGATATTGATAAATTTATTGGCTATTGATATAAAATGTTGTAAATCCTTTAGTATCTTAATATTAAATATTATTTACAAACTATTGATTAGGAAAAATTTAACATGATGTTATAAATTCGTTTGTTTAAAATATATTTTTGAATGCATAGATAAATTTAGCACCCCTAAGGCAATTCGATAACACTAAAACTTATAAGTCTAACAAAACCCTGGTGGATTTTACGAAAATTTGAGGGGAGATATTCCTAAAAAAGCCTCGAAAACTTAGAACAGCTAGAATACTACTCTACATAATCAATGTTGTCTTCCTCTCAAAGCAAATGAAAAGACAATTGAAATTAGAAATGACTATTTATATCATCATAGATGCTTTGTTATTATGCAAATTCATTAAAGAGATATTCCTTCATTGTATAACCCAAAAGATTTTCAATCATATTTAAGATCTCTCACTGAAAGACAGTTAACCAAAATACCCATATGAGAGCATGTTTCAACAATAAAAACCAACCCTAACAAATTATGAAAACTAGTTCCTACTTGTCTAAATTATGTTTTGAGATTGTTCTAACCTATAATGCTAGGTTGAAAAAAAAGATTTAAATAATGTCATTAAATCATTTTATCATCATATGTTATTGTGTTTTTGCTAGATGGAGACTTTGACAACATCAATCCAATTAATCTACCATCTTTGATTAATCACACTTCGTATTGATAATGATAAATTGTTTTAATCTACCATCTTTTGACTATTATGTTGATAATGATAAATTGTTTTAATTTACCACCTTTGACTAATCAATGATAAATTCTTTTAATAAATGAATAGAAATTATTTTATTAATTCAAGGTCTTTTTATAATTCAAACTACTCTTAAACTTATTTTTTAACAATTTCTTTATTTAAAGCTATTTGAACTTTGTAATATACCTAACCTCCTGATGTCTTTCACTTACCAGGGGATACAAAATCATTAAAAAAAATTATTAATCCAAAAATGCATTCACAGTAACTAATCTTTATATATTTTTTATGTCCACATTTCTATTTTCCCGCACTCGTCTCTATTTTAAAGGAGAAACAACAAACCGTGGTGGGCCGCTTTGGTTTTAGCTGCTTCTGGATTCAACAGGCTGAAGCAATATTTTAGCAGCGGGCCGACCCATGCAAGTCTCTGTGTGTTCGTACGGTTGAGAATGTGGGTCAAAGAAGAAGCCGTGGACGCCGCCATATCGATCTTGGCAGACGTGTTGATAGTAGATACCGCTCATATTTAAGGTCCCGAGAAACCCTTCGCCACCTGTTCGTTCGTTTATTGCTTATTTTTTCATTGACGAAGAACTGCAACAGATCCTCCGACGACGAGACCATACAGATTACAAAGGCAATCACCGAAACAAAATATGGCAGAGAAAAACGACTGAAAATGAAATGCGTGCTCCTATAAGAAGTTGCATGATTCTTGGGAAAGCGTATGTATTTTTCCATGGTTTTAAAGCATAATTTTCCTCTGAAACCGGGTAGCTACAATGCTTATATTGTTGCTTTAGATTTTATAGATCTCTTGTCTTAGATTTTGCAATCTGTATGGACCTTTTCACCCAACGAAACGAAAAGAAAATAATAAGCTAACAGAATTCTGCATGGATCGGACAACGGTATGAAATTATTTAACATAGTAATAGCGGCAAGACAAGATTGATATGGGCGGTAACTCATCATCTTTATTGTGGAAATATGCTCACACGTCGGATAACCTAACCTTAATGTGCAGCATACACACACACAGCTTACAATAATTCGAAATCAAAATCACCACCCTTGTTCTATCCATCACAAAAACACACAATCTCTTCTTATGACGATGGGTCAGAGAGTGTACCACTTGCAATCGAAATACAGAGCCTAGTAATACTGACAAACAGAACATGAGGTGAGGTGAGGGGTAATTGACTAGACAGAGACAGGGACAGAGGATTTAATGAAAGCGAAAGGCACCCGCATGACGGGAACAGAATGAAGAGGATGAGCCATTTCGCATGACAGCTTCAGGACCTCGGACAGATCAACCGGATGTTCAGCATGAGGGAGCCATTCAAAATGATGGAGCAACTTGGCCACCCAGAGGTTAACAGTGGCAAGGCCCAGAGCCTTCCCCGGGCACACACGACGACCAGCACCAAAAGGAGCAAGCCTCAGATCGTTACCCCTCACATCCACGTCTTCCCCGCCTTCCGACACCACAAACCTCTCCGGACGGAACTCATGAGGTGATTCCCAAATGTTGGGTCGTGAGTAATCGACCACATATTCACCATGGCAGTCGTGCCCGCGGGAACACACATTCCGTTGATGTTGACATCTTCAGTTGAGAGCCGCGCCCATGATAGCAGCGGTCCAGGCGGATGCATTCGCAGCGCTTCTTTTACCACAGCT
>APFE031711925.1:0-13633 GCA_000404065.3 Pinus taeda
GTGATTGAGTTTGGTGGAGTTGATTGAGGAGTTGATGGAATTGTGTTCAGTTTGACTTAGTTGAACTAGTTGTATTTATCTAACTAACAAATACACTAGTGATGAGTGGTGTGAATTAATTATTAATTAATTCACTAATTATTAACTCATAAATCAACTAAAGAATACACCAGTTAACTCAGTGCATGGACATTTTAGTGGAGACAAGTGTTAGAGGTGGGCGAAAGGGTGAGACTACTATCAGTTGTGACTATAGTTGTGCATGATATTTGCACAATCATTGATTGAGATTTCCAATGAGGATTGCGCAGTACAAGCCAAGGGAATTCGAACTTGGATCTGATCTATTCTCAACTTGGATTGTGCAGTAGAGGCAGGAAAACAGTGGAGGAGATTTGAACCCGTGACTTGTTCAGATCTGAGCTAGTTTGTGTGTAGCATGTGGAGATAGTATTGAGTACTTGTGAGGAGTACTGTACTATGTATTGTTACATGTTCTCTATCATTATAATATACATATTTTTGGGGGTTTTAAGCTGTATGCTTTCCCCATTACATACTGTGTTGATATGTGTGATTGATGTTTCAATGTGCGCATGCGATTGTTTTTTTTAATTCCGCAAATTGATGATCAATGGTAGAGGAGGCTATGTATTATGCATACATTCTGCAAATAGTGTATAATTAGGATAATCTCTGTGAATAAGTGTTATATTATTCAAATTTCTACAACATTTAGATGTTATTATAAGACTTTTTTTTTAGTCCTTGAATGGAGAAGCAATGAAATGGTTTAAAGGACTTCCTAATAATTCTATTCCTTCTTGGGAAGAGATGGAACATTTATTCATCTAGCAATGGGGAGAAAAAAGAGACCATGGGTATTCATTAACAGAATTTAGTGCCATAAAGAAGAAGTTTGATGAAACTGTGGCTGAATTTTTCAGAAGATTTAACAAATTGTACAATAGACTCCCAGTGGAGATTAAGCCTCCTCCTACTGGTGCAAAAATAACTTTTGCAGGGGCTTTTGAATCAAATTTTGGATTCACATTAAGGGAAAGAAGATCTCCAACCCTTGATCAGATCCAAACAGATGCATTAGAGATAGAAGCAAATCTGGTGGCTGCAGGAAAAGCACCAGAGACACAGCCTACCCAAGACAAGGGAAAGGAAAAGACAGAATCCTCTCAAGTCAAGCATTGGAGGATATGTTTAAAACTTTGTCAGATAAGTTAAATAAATTAGAGTTGGAAAATAAGAAATTGCAGAAGCAAACACAGTATAATAAGAAATTTAATCCCCAATATAGAAGATAACCTTTGAAAATCATGCAAAGGGAAAGAAAAGATCAAAATCAGATTCAAGAACCATTATATATAGAAGCAGATCTTGGTGAAGAACAACCTAAAGACCAAATTTTTATGTTATATGCAGTAGATGAAGATGAACTTGTTATCGAAGGAGAAGAATATGTATATGATGAAACAGATGTCACTCATGATGAAAATTAAATTGATGAATATTGGAAACAATTTTTTGATTTTTATGCACGCTGAGCTACATAAGAAGTATGACTTGAGATTGAGGAAAAGATCAAGAAATCAAGAAAATGAAAGTGAGCAACAAGTTTCAACTCCCTCACTAAAGGTGACTCCATAAGAATCTCAGCCTGCAAAACACGTAAATAAAGGAAAGCAGCAAGAGAATGCAAATGGCAAGACACAGATACTTCAAGGTGAGTCTTCTCAAGATCAATCTGAAAAAATTCCTTTGGAGAAACTTGTTTCAATTCCTCAAGTAATTCCTATCATGAAGAAAGGTGAAGATGAGAATGAAAGGACTGCTAAATAGGGTCACTTATTTAGTCTTACTAAGGAGTTGGAAAAGGTAAGAATACAAGTTCCCCTTACAGATTTGGTAAAAACACCTATTTATCAAAAGGACATTGTTGAGTTTATTGATTTAAAAGAAAATGAGAGTATAAATGAAAATGTAAATTTGCAAGAGGATAAACTAGTAGTGGTTTTTGGTCCACATGTAGAGGAAGTAGAATCTTCAATACCTCCTTTTTATATTTCCTTATTGGTTCATGATTTCCTCCTACATAATTGTATGTTTGATTCGGGAGCTTCACACAATATTATGCCTTTATCAATAATGAAGCAACTAAATCTACAAGTTACCAAACCTTATAGGGACTTGTATTCTTTTGATTCGAACAAAGTCAAGTGTATGGGGGTTATTAAGGATCTAGCAGTGTCACTAGCCCAAATTCCAGCTAGAAGCTTGGTCATGAATGTAGTAGTAGCATATATACCTACTAGATTTGGAATGCTTTTATCTAGGTCCTGAGGGGGTAAATTGGGAGGTGTTTTGAAGCTATATTTTACATATGTTGTTATACTGATTTTTGGTGGGGAGGAGAGGATATTGTATAGAGAAACTAGGTTTGTAAAAACAATTACAAAAAATGGAGCAAGCAATTCACTTGTATATAGTTAGGAGAAGGATGATTTTGCTTATTTCACACTGCATGATAATGCAGAGTTGGCTGAAGATAATCAGAAGAGCTTGCTTCAACCAATGTAATTACAAAGTTGCAAACTAAAGGAGTGTGGAAATTCTTCTTTGATGGAGCTTATTCCAACGAAGGAACAGGTGCTGGTTTTCTTCTAATTGTGCCTAGAGGTAATATGTTCCCTTTTTATTTCAAATTAGAGTTCGAGGCAACAAACAATGTGGCAGAATATGAGTCCTTGATTATTTCTCTACAAATAGCTAAACAGATGGGAGTTAAGTCAATTTTTGCTTTTGGAGATTAAGAGCTGATTATTAAGAAAATAAAAGAACACTGCCAAACAAAGCACCCTAGGCTTAGGGCATACAGAAATGAGGCATGGGATTTGATTGAGAACTTTTTTGAAGATTTTAACATTCAATTCATTCCAAGAGATGAGAATAGATTAGCAGATTCATTGGCTATGGCTGCTAGTACTTTCAAGCCTCCTATTAATCCAAGACTAAGATATGCGGTAGAAATGAGGCACAGACCCTCTATCCTGATAATGTTAAAAATTGGCAATTTTTGAAGATGATTAGCAGATTAAAGAGTTTTTGACTATGGTTGAAGAGTTTGAGGGCACAGAAATTGATCAAGGTGAGGAAAGAAACAACAAAAATTGCAAAAGTCAGTGATTTAAAAGATTCAATAGCAAATCAAAAGATCTTTCAATTGAAAGATAATATTCTGCCAAAAGGACTTGTTCCTCTTGAAAGGATTTTTAATTCTAATGATGTGGCTATTGACTCAGGAAAAATTTCACAAGATGAACATATTTAGGATCATAGCATTGGAACTTAGGAGAAACCGAGGTTAGTAAGATTATACGGTGGAGTTTCACCCAATTTTCAAGAGAGATATATTAAACTTTTCAAGAATTATGTTGATGTCTTTGCATGGTCATATGAAGATCTCAAAACTTATGATGTAAATATTATTCAACATAAAATTCCTTTGAAGGAGGGGATTAAACCCTTCAAACAAAAGCTTATATAGATAAATTCATTGCTTCTACCAGCAATTGAAAAGGAGGTCAAGAAGTTGCTTGATGCCAAAATAATAGTTCCACTCAGGTATTGTGAGAAAGAAAAATGGAGAAATAAGGTTATGCGTGATGATGAGCCTCATAAATGGGTAATTATATGGGCCATTTTACCTCCTAACCTATTCAAATCAACCATTCTCTAAAAGCTTATTGTATGATTTTCTGATTATATTTATGCTTATAGAGTGAGTTGAGTTAGTTATGATGCCATGTGGTCTAACATGTATTTAATGCATATTATTGATGGATTTCGAGGACAAAGTCAAGGATCCAATGATAAAATGGTAGAAATAACTTGAAGTAGACATAGGAGAGGACTTATAAGAGGGAATCCCCCTCATTTATTACTCCTCACTTCGAATTCCCCTTCATTCAGCTCGGAGTACAAGTAGTCGAATCATGCACTAAGAGGCAACCGAGCAATGAAGAATGACTAATAGTTATCTCAAGTTTTGGGAGCCAAGCCTCCCTGGTTTTAAGGAAGCTATAGGTAGCTTGAGATGTATAAGTAGAGAGTGTAAGGATTCTGGACACCACATATCTCCACAATGGTATGATATTGTCCACTTTGGGCCTAAGCCCTCATGGATTTGCTTTTGGACTTACCCCAAAAAGGCCTCATACCAATGGAGATATTTGTCCATCCTTATATACCCATGATCCTCCCCACTTCTAGTCAATGTGGGACTTTGGTCGTATACCCAACAATCCTCCCCTCGAACAAAGGAACATCGAGCCTCCCCTCAAACGATTATCCATCCGTCCACTCTCTACCAACCAGGATTCTCTGCTCCAATGCGTTGGAAGAACACGCCTTACATGGAACACCACCTGCCTCGAGAGCTTGCTCTATCCCAGGTCAACTCCTCTTCACCGTGTTGGGACCAGGACACGTCCATGAAGAATCCGGAGCACACTGCCTGTCTAGCCGAGCTCATCCACGGATCCCATCTTGATATTACTGGGGCCCACCACCTTCGTTCGACATTCTGAGAATTCATCCACTTGGCTAACTTCAGGGCATGGCTCCGATACCACTTGTAAGGATTCTGGACACCACATATCTCCACAATGGTATGATATTGTCCACTTTGGGCCTAAGCCCTCATGGATTTGCTTTTGGACTTACCCCCAAAAGGCCTCATACCAATGGAAATATTTGTCCATCCTTATATACCCATCATCCTACCCACTTCTAGTCAATGTGGGACTTTGGTCGTATACCCAACATATATATGGAAAGGAGGTATTGTCATTTGTATCATCCAAGAATTGTTGATTTGTGTAATGTAAAGTAGGTTTCCCCCTCAAAGAGGCTAATTTTTAAGTCGTTGATCAATTTTTTCTATCTTTTTGTGAGTTGGTTTCATAACATTTGGTACCAGAGCTTTGGATTCTAGGGTTTCACTGCTCCAAATAGGTCATCGTGGAATTTTTTATATAAATTTTTCTCTACGAAGTTTCAAAACCTATAAAAAAACTCGTTTGATCCCAAATCGTTTTGAACCTCAGGTCCGAATTCCAGATCTTGTCTCACTATATTTTCTGAGATATGATCTAAGGAAGTTAGGGTTTTTGCAAGCTCCAGAATTCCATCGCAAACAATTCATCGTGGAATTTTACCTATAATTTATTTTCTACGAAGGTTCAGACTCTGAAACTAAAACCTGTTTGAGCTGCAATCTTGATGAAGGTCAGGCCCAAATTTGAGATCTTGTTTTTCTATATTTTCGGAGATATGGTCGAAGAAATTTAGGGTGTTTGTAGGCTCCCGAATTACATCCCAAACATGTGACCTAGGGAACATCGTCATAACTTTCTCTCTTATCATCAGATTGAAATTTCGTAAAAAGTTATAGAAAGACAACGACCAGTGGTTTTCTGTGTATCAGTTTCAGGTCCTAAGGTTGAAACCATGACACGTGGCACTTTGTACAATTTCGCTCCACTAAACTAGTCTATAATCAGGGCATTGTGGGAAATTTAGCATAACTCTTCCTTGGATAATCCAATCTTGATCAGACTTGCAGGGTTGGAAATAGGAATTAGAGGGCTACCATAGGATGCAATTTTAGACCTTGGAGATTTAAATTACAGATATACAATAGATTCAATATCAAGCTCCTACAAAGTGAAAAAAGATGTGTAGTTTTTTTTTAAGTTTTACCTAAGTTTCGTTGAAAAAATAGTTTGAAGGAATTCAAAGGGTGTGGAAGCTAAGATGGATGGTATAGAAGAAAAATTTAAAAGCAACATGGAATATTTGAAGATAGATTTGGCAAAGTTGCTATAAGAAATGCTTACTAATGGCGAAAGGGTAGTAAAGGAAACTCATGATGAGAACAAAATAAATGTTAATCATGATTTTTTAGACTCTAATGTTGGATTGAAGACCCACCATGTTATAAATATCGATATGATGAAATTTGATGGCAAGGATCCCATAACATGGATACTACAGATGGAGCAATATTTCGATCTCCATAATGTGAAAAACACACAAAAGATACTCATTGCAACTTTATATTTGGAACCAAATCAGTTTGTATGGTATCAATGGCTTTTCTCTCATAAACAATTTGCCACTTGGGCAATTTTTACGGAAGAAATGATAGCATATTATGAGGATACAAAAAACAACACCTTTTTTAGCCAATTGATAAATCTCAAACAAAAGGGTTCAATGATGGAGCACATTGAGGACTTCCAAAAATTGAATATAAGGGTAAAAGATATTCCAGAGGAGCATAGGATTGATGTGTTCATAGGGACTTTAAAGGATAACATCCAACATGAGGTTCACCAATGGGAACCTGATCCATTGGAGAAGGCATTTAGGTTGGAAAGTGTTTGGTCAATTTAGTGTGTCCTAAATTGCTACATTAATTGTCAATCTGGAATTCGTAAGCTGACGAAGTGTGGCGTACTATATGTGCAAGATGACCTATTTCTTACTTTTGTCGTTTTTTATTTTTATGTTGTTTTAAGGGTTTTTATCTTTGTTTATGGAATTCCTATTCCTAAATTTCTAGAAGGCAAGTATGGTTATAAGTTTTAAGGCAATTATGTCCTTTATAAGGGTTCCTAAAACTTAACACTTCAGAAGGTCTTAGAACATACTAGTGAAAAATAACACTTGAATCAAGAATGAAAAGATGCTGCTAATTAAAACAAGTAATTAATGAACTACTGATTATGAAACTATCATTTCTGCTGCTGTCTAAATATAGAAATTTGATTTAAGCTACTGTACTCAAGGAAATCAAAGATTGCAAAGAAAGTAAAACTAAAATCAAATTACATCATTCATATTTCAATCCCTCGCTAGCTAGTCTCGCTATGGCTTTCGGAGGTAACTGTCAATGAAATGAGCAATCCAATTATCTAATTGCAGAAAAGTAAACTAAAATCAAATTACAACATTCATATTTCAATCCCTCGCCAGTTAGTCTCGCTATGGCTTTCGGAGGTAACTGTCAATGAAATGAGCAATCCAATTATCTAATTGCAGAAAAGTAAACTAAAATCAATTTACAACATTCATATTTCAATCCCTCACCAGTTAGTCTCGCTATGGCTTTTGGAGGTAACTGTCAATGAAATGAGCAATCCAATTATCTAATTGCAGAAAAGTAAACTAAAATCAATTCACAACATTCATATTTCAATCCCTCGCCAGTTAGTCTCGCTATGGATTTCGGAGGTAACTATCAATGAAATGAGCAAGTTGATTTCTAACTAACTTAACAAAGCAAATGAACAAAATTGAACTCAACAAAACATAACTGGAATTAAAAGAAACTAGGAAAAGAAAAATCAGCAGAGGATCAATTCCATATCACTAGTTATTATGAAAATTATATACAAATGCTCGGGCTGCCTACTCTATCCTGAAACATGAACACACTGATCAGCATTAAACAAAGCTTGTAAAATCATGAACAACAGTGAAATGTTAGAAATATATACACAAATGAATAAATATAAAACATATGCAGTGAGAATAAAGAAATGATGCATAAAGACTATACAACAACAATAGAATGAAACCTCAGTGTGCAGGGGCCCTCTGCACAACCTCGACCAACAGGCTATCAATCCAAAATCACATATACGCAAGCATGTAGAACAGAGTCTTCTTATATATATCTCAAAAGACAGTTACAACAATGAACTAATGTCACGGCACAGTGAGTTCTTAACAACAAACTTACATTCAAAAGACTAACTATCATGTGTATCAGAACGCATTATTTATAACAAAGGTTTCATAACTGTTTTTATAGAAAACTATGTGAACAGAGGACATGTGAAAAACAACGTCCATGGATTTAGCATCATGGTCATCGAGATTACGCAATCTTATTGAAAGCGGTTGTTGGATCCACATCGTGGTCAGCCTACAGGTGTCAATGTGCCTCCAAAGATCTAGAAACGGTCACAAAAATCTTTACGTGCTTGAAAATGGAGTCCTGTTGCCGTAGGACTCTCCTGTTTGACCATCGCTTGACCACCGTTGACCACGGCCTTCTTTGATGAATCCAGCTGGACCAATGGGACCTGACCCATGTCCAGGTCATTTCCAACTTGCCCATGTGGCTTGCTTTACCTCGTGACACCTGCAACCTGTAGTTTAACAAAAACGTCTGCGAAAAGTTGAACCAGCTGCGAAAAGTGACAAGATTCCGCAGCTCATAAGAAAAAATCTAGTTCAAACAGCAACACAAAGACATAATCAAAAAACCACTTTAAATGCTCTTTTATGACTAATATGCAATGATATTGATAGCTTAGGAGGTCCAAGTGAATGGAAAGAAGCTAGAAAGATGTGTAGGAAAGATGCAAGTTTGGGGCTCAACATACCCCCACTGTGAAGGTGTTGCATGTCCCCATGCAACCAAAATTTTTAATATGCTCCCTTCAAATAATATGCTCTGAAACTTTTGCCAGTACATCCATCCCTCTTCTTCTCTTTCTTGGTGCTACTAACATCTTGGGCTTCTTCATCAAGCATCTGAATTTGAGATTGATCAGTGCTTTACTTATCTTCCTGCATTTTTTCTTTAATTTCCTGTTCTTTTTCTGCCATAGCCCGAGATGTAGCATGGTATTGTCATGAATGACCTTATCCAGTCCGCTTTGCTCCTTTAATGCTTCATTTTCATGTTTAATGTGTCTATTTAGGACCTCTAACTCAAAAATTTCCTGTTTCAATGACTGGATTTGAGTGTCCTGTGCTGGATGGATGAAGTTCTTGGACCTGTGGCTCTCTTTTCTAAGGATTATATATAATCGTACATCTCTTGTTGATTCTGGTCTATCTCGGGTGAAGTTTTCCTTGGGCTGACCCCAAAGTCCTGTTGAGGAGGACTGATTTCATAGTCTGGCTGAGAAGGACTTATGTCAACATTTGGAGGACTAGTTTCAATGTTTGGCTAAGAATGAGGTGGACTACGGCCAGCTGGAGGTTGCTCCGGGGTTCCTCCTCCCAAGTCAATAAAATGGGGTCCTTTTGTTTGTGCTTTTCTCCACTTTCCTATAAGCCTGGTGCTTCTTCTTAAATGTTGTGGGCTAATGCCCTCTTCCTCAATACTCTGTTTTTCTTTTTCTTTCTTCCTGGTTGCAGCTGATTGTCCTTGAAGGTGAGTTAGCCTTTTAGATAGTGTTTGGTGGTCCTCTTCTAAGGAAGGCTCTAGTTATTGGTAGATATCCTCTATGTTTCTTTTCCCTTTCAATTTTCTTTGCTTTTTATCCTTGGTTCTTTCCTCCCTTTTCTCAGGTAGCTTATCTTCTTGATTAATTTCTTTAGGAGTGTCTTGAATTCTCACATTAGTTTCCTTTTTCCTACTCTTTCTTACTGTACTGCTCTCAGGAATTTCAGGTGGATCTTGAAAATAATTTCTCACCAAAAATTGTTCCCAGGTATCCCTTTTTTGCTTCAACTAGTCTTCAATTAAAATTTTCACCAACCCGTGATGATACAAGTGGGGTTCTATGTCCTCTATATTCTTTTGGACGGTTATGCACATCTTTTTCAAACTCAGTAATAGAAAGTAAGGCAGATTTAGGGTTTGATTCTCTAAAAAGTTCATCAACAGTCAGGTATGATACATATACATTGCTCCAAAATGGCCTTCACATGTAATGAACGTTTGAATAATCAACAATAAACTGGCCCACTTCTCTTCTAAAGCATGGACAGGAATTACTCGTTTAAATATAGTTGCATCCATACCTGGATTACGTAGGGTAACCCTCCAAGACTTCTTGTCAAAGCTCTTCTTCTTGAACCAGCGTTCTCCCTCTTGAGGAAGTTCTGTAGCGGCTGCTATGGATGCCTCGGTAACTGTAAACTTGAGGTCCCCAATTTCCACCTCCAGGCCATTAAAAGACCTCACAAAATATTTTGTAATCTCCTTATTATAGCCTCTGAACTTTTGAATAAACCGAAGCCATCGTGCCTTTTTTAATATGTTCTTTACTTGTGGGTACCCCTCCATAAACTTGGGCCCTTCCGGTTCTGCCGTCAACAACAGACCCATTCTTTCCTTATTTTCTAACAATTCGTCTGCGTGAGAAGGTTTTAGCAGAGGTGAGACGACTGGATTAGTGGGAGTGAACAGGGTTTATGGAGAAAACCAGTGATCGTAAGTGGAAAACAGAGGACAGGGAGTGGAAGTGAATTCTCGGAATGGAGCGGAGACTTATGTGAACGAGGTGGTAATGTAGTCGTGGCTTCAATAAAATAGTGGGGGAGTGACGGCATAATTTTTAAAATGGATGGTTGTGTAGTAGACATAAACACATTCATGAAATGGCTGTGGAATTTATGCAGTGGAGGAGAGCCATAATCAAATCGGCCACGCCCCATAATTACAAGTGGAGTGTAGAAATGCAGCCAAACACGAGTTAAATCCGAGAATTAATCATGAGGCCATTGGAAAAATAAATGCATGGTTTGTGGAGGAATGTCGTGGAATGGAATGGTTATGGAGGCTGTCACGCCAATCATTACATATAGTGGAGCTTGTGATTTAATAACTATGCAAAAATGTGTTTTGAATGCCATTGAAATAAATTTCTACTCATACCTTGGAATTTTTGCCACTTGTTGTCCATAACCTTTGATCAGTTGCCCCTTGTTGATTCCTTTACGTGCCCCATGTCTTCATAATATGTCCTCGGTCATACCTGCATTTGATTTTTATTATTTTTGCCTATCATCTAACTGCCAATGTTGAATGACAGGGTGCTAGCTGCAAAAACACAACTAGCTGCGAAATCAATTTGCAGCTGCAGAAACTGACTCAACGATCATATGACTGAATGAGATGGATGAATGATGACTAAATGAATGAAAATGGTCATAAAAATTTTTATTGGTGGAATGAAATGAGGTGAATGAAATGGAGTGGAATGAAATGAAGTGGAGTGGAATGGAAATGAGAAAGAGAGGGATTTTTTTTTTTTTTGGAAAATATAGGGCGTCAGGAGTTCCTGATTTTCGCCCTGTATTTTCTGTATAAGACTGCCAATCAGTGATTGGTTTTCAGGCTTATACAATTATTTATTTATTTATTTATTTGTAGAAGAGAAAATAAGAAAGGCTAGGCTGGTGGAGAAGAAGGATTCTTCTTCACCAGCCTTATTGCAGAATTATCTTGAAAGATTTTGACAAATTCCTCTTTTGAGAGTGGCTTATGATAGATCTTTAATCGGTGACCATTCACAATAAGATGAGTTTGAAATTCATCAATGGTTTTGATTCTCACCGCTCCATTGCTAAAGACTTTGTCAATCTCATATGGCCCAAGGCAATGAGTCTGAAATTTCCCTTTGAAGTCTTTAAACTTGGAATCAAATAGCAATGCCCAGTCTCCTTCTTGAAACTTTTTCTCTTTGATGTATTTGTCATGCCACATAGCTCTTTGATATTGAACTAGATTAGTTATTAGGATTGCTTCTTGTATGATCTCATCTAGCTCATTCAACTGCTCCATTCTATGCTTTTGGGCTTCTGATAGATCCATCCCCAACTGAACTTCCATCTTGAAGGTTTTGATTTGGAACTCAATGGGGAGCAGGACTTCTTTCCCATAAACAAGTTCATAGGGAGAATGTCCTGTTGTATTTCTCCATGTAGTTCTTTAGGTCCACAAGGTTTCAGGAAGCCTTTCTGCCCAATCTCTTCTATGTAGATGAACAGTTTTGGTGATGATACTTTCGAGAACTTTGTTTGTAGACTCCACTTGACCATTTGCTTGCGGATGGTAAGGAGCAGATCTTCTGTAATTGATTTTGTATTCTTCCATCAGCTTCTCCACCAGGTTGGATGTGAATTGACTTCCCTGATCTGTCACAATTTCTCTTGGAACACCAAAGTGAGTAAAAATATCCTCATAAAGAAAATTAATAATTGACTTTTCAATAGCAGAAATTAATGCTTTGGCTTCTACCCATTTAGTGACATAATCAGTACATACCAATATGTACTTATTTTGCTTAGATGGCGGATTAATAGGTCCAACGAAATCTAAAGCCCATTTTTCAAAGGTTTTGATGAGTACCTATGGTTGCAATGGCATTTCATTTGAAAGGGTAGGTTTCCCTACTCTTTGGCAGCTGTCGCAACTTTTGACATATTGTTTTGCATCTTTAAAGAGGGAAGGCCAATAATATCCTAAAGAGAGGATTTTATAGGTTTTCCTTTTGTCAGCAAAGTGTCCGCCGCATGGTTCATCATGACATGCCTTGAGGATATCAAGCATTTCATCTTCCCTAACACATCTTCTCATCATAAGATATGGCCCTGTTTTAAACAATTCATTAAAAATCCATGAATATTTTGAACTCTCCTGAATGATCTTTCTTCTTTCACTAGGAAATAGATGTGGAGGTAGTTTCCCTGTAACCAAATAGTTAGCAATATCTACATACCAAGGGGTCTTAGTAGTTACTGCAAATAAATATTCATCAGGAAACGTATCCTCTACATGAGAATCTTCTTTAGTATTCTGAATCCTAGACAAGAAATCAGCTACTGTATTTTGCTTCCCTGGTCTATCCAACACAGTAATATTGAATTCCTGTAAAAGTAGGAGCCATCTTGTAACTCTGCCATTAGTAACAGGTTTGTTCATTAGATATATAATCGCAGAATGATCAGTATGAATAAAAGTTTCATAGCCTGTTATATAATGTCTGAAATTATTGATTGCATGAACAATAGCTAAGAACTCTTTTTCAGTCACAGTATAGTTCAACTCAGTGGGAGTCAAATTTTTACTGGTATAGTAAATGGCATAAGGGATTAAATATTTTTGACCCAACACAGCTCCTAGACCTGTATTTGAAGCATCTGTATAAATATGGAAAGAGAGCTTCCAATTTGGTCCTCTCAAGATAGGCGCTTCAGATATTCTTGTTTTCAAAGTTTGAAATGTTGATTGACAATCAAGATCCCATTTGAATTCACAGTCTTTTGTAAGCAGTTTGAAGAGTGGAGATGCTATTTTAGTGAAGTTTTCTATAAATCTTCTATATTGTCCAGTAAATCCTAGAAAACTTCTAACATCGCTTTGACAATTTGGAATAGGCAATTTGGAGATGACTTCAACTTTTGATCTATCAACTTTAATCCCATCCCCTGAAATATGATGTCCTAAAACAATACCTTCAGTAAACATCATAAAGCATTTTCATGGCTTAATGAAAGATTTGTTTCTTTACATATTACAAGTACTTTTCCCAAATTTTCTAATGCTTCTTCAAATGAGTCACCATAACCTGTAAAATCATCCATATAAACCTCTACACAATCATGGATTAGATCAGAAAAAATTCCTAGTACTGCTCTTTGGAATGTTGCAGGTGCATTACATAATCCAAAAGGAAGCACTCGATAGGAAAAATTTCCCCATGGACAAGTAAATGTGGTCTTATCTTGATCCTCAGGTGCTACCTGAATTTGATTATAACCACTAAAACCATCCAGAAACGAAAAGTACTTTTTGCCTGCTAATGTA
>APFE031711926.1:0-18408 GCA_000404065.3 Pinus taeda
CTTGGGGGTGCACTTAGACTTGCAAACCCATCATACATTTTTCTTTTGATGTTTCCTATCTACATACTACCCTTATTTCTTCCAGAGCCCAGATTAAACTGTTCAACTCTTTTGTTTCTCTACCTATCTAAGAGTTTGCCAACATTAAACTGTTTGGACAGACTTACAATCTCTATATTCTAGAACATGAAATTTAAACCTAGGGAGACCAATATTAAACTATTTGGACCTCCCTTTAACTGAAAGTAGCGATACCAGGAAAAATTTTACAAAATTTGAAGGCAATTGAATGAATCTTGAAGAAGCCCTCTTCTTTTGGAGACTGTTTGAGCAAATATGGAACATTGCAGCAAGCAAAGTATGACATATTTGGCCTGTGAAATGCCAATCATGAAAAATGAATACCTACTGCAGGAGGAGCTAACACTGCCTTCTACTACTACTGATGTTGTTGCTCACTGTGATGACGTTTCCATTGGTCTTCATATCCTTGTCCATGAACAACTTGATGTCTTCGTAGATAGGCAAGTTCATAGACACTTGATCGACTACATCCCCAAGTGTGCTTTAAACAGTGTATTTGACCCTGCTTTCCTGGAAGCCATTGTACCTATGCTGCTGAGAGGCAAAGGAACACCCGTGATAACTGGATAGATAACAGCACTCATGACAAGCAATATGTTAGTCGAAAACTAAAAAAAACTAGTGGACAACATACCTGTGTGACTGCCTGTGAAGATTGTGCAATTTTCACTAGGAGGTCGGGAGACTGACTACCAAACTGTGCAAAGCATAGTCCGGGCTATCAGGAGGCAGACTGAATACTAGAACTGCACAATGCATAGCCCATCCTGGCCTATAGAGCACTGAAATTGCGCAATGAATGATTTCAGTCAGTGGTGACATGCAACCAACAAACTGCATTACGCAGTTTCTGGGGCCAACAGGACACTGCCTCCAAGAATTGTGCAATGCAAGCCTGGAGGTCAGTGTTAGGCCAGACTTGCACAATTTTTGAAGGGAAGGCAGAGCCTTCTCTTCCAGAAATGCACAGTGCTAGCTGGGAAAGGCACAGTCCAGGCCAAGGTAGCCCAAACCAGGCGACAGGAAACTGAAAACATGAAAAGTCTGAATGCATGATGAGATAAGTGCAAACAAGGGTGAATGATCATACATGAAAATAGCAAGTGTAGGATTCAGAAAATGGGAGAGCATGCATGTGTGTGAAGCGAGTCACCGTAACAATGACCATTTGTGCAAAATACTGTCATCGATGCAATAACAGTGAGATGCAAACGAACCGAAACGATGATTCTACGAGCTAACAAACATAAAAATGACAACAAACGCTCAATAAAATCAAGTAGACAACATCCACACAAAGCGAAACACAAAAAGAGATAGAAATGCCGCACAAGACATGAAAAGAGGGCTTACCCAAAAAAAACTGAGATGAATGTGCCAATGACTCCTAGATGCAATGTGGGATGTCAAAGCTACAATGTGGATGTGAGGAATGAGCTCTGTAGCATCCGGTTGATGAGTTTTGATAAAATCAAGGTTAAGACACGTGTGCCAGAAATCTAGGAAGACACTTGGCAGGAGGTTTATGAAATGACCCTTGCATGTAACCTCCAACTGCTAAAAATATATCCTTGAATCAAGGGATGTCTTTTCATGTTGCCTTGGGAGAAGCAGTCCATGCATGGAAATCAGTTTTGTCGGTCCCAAAGGGAATCGATCAACTTGAAGGCACATGGATTGGTTTGCAAGCCTTGGATGAAAATCTATGCAATTTATGGGCTGAGTAGAGATGGTTGTCCCAAAGGGATTGTGCAATTTTGGGAGGAATAGGCTATTGTCTCCCAGGATTGCGCAATTTCTAGGTTGAGCAGTTGTCCTGGGTCAGACTATGCAATTTTCTCAAGGAAACATGTCTGACAATATTGCACAATTTCTAAGCCCAGTAGGCTACACTCATGGATTTGCACAATTTATGCTAGCGGCTATGCTGGCTGGCCCAAAGGGATTGCGCAATTTATGGGAGGAACAGGTGACTGTTTGCCAGGATTGCGCAATTTTTGGGTTGAGCAGTTTTCCTGGGATGAATTGACAATTTATAAGAGGAAGAGTGTCAGGAAGAATTGCACAACTCTGGAGCCTAGCTGGGTGTCCAACTAGGTTTGTGCAATTTCTGAAGGGAATATTGTTTCTCGTCCATAATTGTGCAATTCCCAGAGGGAGCTACTCAACAAGAAACTGACACCAAGTCCATAAAGCAGCCTGTGAAGGGGGTGGAACAAACTTGCATACATAGACTGACAAGACTCTATGAAATAGTTGAAGCTAATGTGCTTGACAATGCAAGACATGCTATTGAGGATGGTTGGTAGGGAGTTTCCAAAACAAAGCTAACACAAAATTTTAGAGGGTAGTTGTAGCCGTTACAACAAGAGGCAAAAAGGTATTTTGGCACATTTATTTATGAAAATAATGGAAATTAGGAGAAAAGGAAGGTGAAAGGTCATAGGTTGCATGTGAGGAGGAAATTGAAGGAAAATAATGGAAAATGAACAAAATAGAGGTCTCATTAATAAAAAGGATTCTCAGGATCAGTGGACAAGCTTGATCAATTGAGTTTTGAATCTCTCTCATTATTCTCTCTCTCTCATACTCTTGGACATAGAGTTTTCTTGGAGCACTTTGGCATTGGAGCAAGAAAGGAAAAGAAGGTAAGAGGAAGCAAAGATCAAGCAGGGAAATGAGGGATCAAGAAACTACACCAAGCTTCATTACAGGTATCAATTTTCATGTGTATTTTCCTTGCTAGATTTGGCATGCATGGGATTGCATGTGTTTATTTTCTACCATGGCATGGGATTTTCCAAGTGTGACAGTATTTCCAACCTAGCCTTACCATTTCTTGGTAGCTCTGATGATATGGGTTATCTCATTCAGTTTATGTGGGATCACCAGATTAGATTCAAAGATGAGTGGGGTGGATATTTGAATTGACAAACATATAGTGTAGTGGTCCCTGAACTATATTGAGGATGCATGAATCCACTGGCCTAGTAACCCCTGAACTAGATTGTGGGTTATGGTAAAGCCAAATTGTGTGCCTTGGTGGGCCTGGGAATCCTTTCTGGTGAATGGCAAGATATATGGTAAATCCAAGAGTTGTATTTTCTCTTCGTTGGGCCTAGCGATTTTGGGATGGAATGCATGGTAAATCTTGGAGAGTATGTCTCGGTGTAGGGCCTAGTGATCCCTGGATCAGACTACAGATGCATAGTAAAGCCTGAGAGACTAGGAGGCACTCAAATTTGTCACAATGTAGCCAAAGAACTCTAGTGGAATCCACATTTATTGGTGTTTTTGATGTGTTCTATGAGTCTCACATTCATGCTTGGAATATGGCACAGGGATGATTGGTTTTAGAGAGACTTGGCTCAACCAATCTATGGTCGGGTGGAACGTGGTAGTCCCACCTCTGGTTGGTTCATTATATTCATTAATGAGAAATTCATTTCCTTGATTTTCATGTGTAAATGTACTGATGTATATATGGGATTTGATGGTTGATATGTTTATTATATTTTTGTTCCTATTATGCTAGTTATATGCACATTTTATGACAATAGCTATGTATGGCTCTCAGCATGTTTTTACTTGTATATTAATGGATAATGTGTATATGACCTAATAGCTGAATATGCAACAAATGACATGAGGGAACAAAGAATTTTAGTGATTCTAAGTTAAGTATGAGATCCCTACACTTAATTTTGTTGTTTACACCTGTAGATTACATGTTAATGATATGTTTAACGAAATGCCTATCATGGCCAGTAGGGGTTTGGTTAAGGTATTCTTGAGCTTATTTATTTTGCATCATTGTTTCCCTATACTTTTATGGATTTCAATCTATCATTCCATTATGTGCAGTGGCTTGGGATTTGGGCCTGAAAAAGTGGCTTAAATCTTGGAGTCACTGGCACAAAACTAGCATGTTTGGTCCATATTCGCTAGCATGCAGGCCTATGAGAGCAACTTTAGGTCTTTTCTCACTCCCTTTGAGCATGAGAGTGACTATGGTCTCAGAGGTCTAGGACAACAGTGGAACCCATGGACAGGCTGTCTGCGTGGTTGACTTGTCTCCTGAGGGTTTTGTTGATGAGATTGGATGAATGTGTGTGATGTTTCATCGATTGCACTTCCTTAAGGTTACCTAGGAGGTCAAATCTGATCATAGTAGCCTCTCGTCTCATGTTTAGCCTAGTTGGCATGGTTACTTGGGTGGATGTGAGAGGAGGGTGTTATAGAGTGGTATCAGAGCATAGTTCAACTCTCGGACTGGATGGGCGGTGTGTGTTGGTGATGCATGCATGTGATTTGCATGTGCGTCTCTTATACTTGCATTCCATGTGCTTGTTGCATTGCATAATGATTGATTATGGTTCTAGTAAGGTTGTTATGAGGAACTTGATGTTGATTTTGTGGAATACATTTGTCATGAGTATATGACTGGTTATATATTAGTATATGTCACTTAAATGTTATTTTTTTTCACCTACTTACATCCTTGTATGTTAGACTACATTCTTGTAGGTTTGATTACATGTACCAATCTTGTAGGTTGATTACAAGAATTGATCGCTTATGCTCAACTACATGTGTCTATGTGTATGTGTAGTTGATTTTGCATTGCTTATGCATGTTGATGGTTGCATGTGGTTGTAGGTTTCAACCCCGTACATAAATTACCCGCATACAAATTCTAAGAACAAAAAATAAACAATGGTGAGAGCATAACACACATAAAACAAATATACACAGAGATTTTCCCCTAGATCCCAAAACTAGGACTACCAGATTTATTTTTCATTATAGTCCTTTCAATGTTACAATACATATATATACATGCCGAAGCATCAAGTACCATGGACCGAAAACCATCTCTCCCAAAACCATGTGTGAAAACCATGCACAAAACCATGGATCCAAAAAAAAAAAAAAATTTCCATGGGGCAGTGCCTCAGACCCATGTAAACGGGGGCTAACGCCCCCCTCAAACCTCCCATACAAGGGGGGCTAACCACCCCCCTCAAAACCCCCATATAGGGTGGATGCCACCCCCCATTGCGCATGGGTGCAACAAAGGGGGGCCTACACCCCCTCGTTGTGCATCGGCACAATAAAGGGGGGGCTTCCACCACCCCCCCCCGTTACGCATCAGCGCATTGAAGGGGGGCCTCTGCCCCCCCTCTAACCCCCTAGTTTAGCTAGGGGGGCTAGTCATGGAAAGAATATAACACAACCCAATAGTGGCAATGTGTACAATGGAGGAATGGTTCTTGTCAGCAAGAAGTCATGGTTTGTGAAGTTGATATGGTCATGCATTCATGACTGGACTCTAGCTAGAAGGATGTGTATATGGTTTTATACTCAAGTGTTATATGTCTATATGCAGTCATTATGCATGTATGGTCTTGGTTATAGTTATGCATGAATAGTAGGTCATACATGCCTTATGAAGTCCTAGCATGCAATTTAGGTCATCAGGGTGCTATTGGTATGTTATGATACTATTGTGTTGAATGAGGTAAAGTAGGAGATGCAGATAATCAAAATGAAGTTTCAACATCGGACCTTGAGGCGAGAGCATGTTTTCATATAGTTTTGTATATTGGGAATGCAGGTATGTAGGTTAATGATTGTTATACACATTAGGGTTATATACATTAGGTTATGTACATGTATTTTGATGTTATGTTATGTTCCTGATTAGATGATAGTTGATTAGCATAGTCATATGCACATGAATCAAGAATGATAGTAACATGTGGTTGTAATCATTTTTGTTGTTGGTTAGGTTAGATAACTTGATGATTAAGCTATATAATATGTTGTTGATGAGTATGTTATAGGTTAACATGTTGTTTCTATATGACCGTTAGCTTGATAATTAGGTTTTATGTTGTTGATGAGCATGATATTAGCTTATTGTTGTTATGTGATATTAACTTGATGAATAGGGTTATTTCATTGAGATATTGATGTTGTAATTTGGATTGGTCATATGCGTGATGGTTATGTTCATTGCATTGAAGATCTTGATGTTATATGTATTGTGTTAGTCTAGTTTGACCTATGTAGATGGTTATGATTGTGATATTCAGGGATGAGCCGACATATTTGTGATATGGTGTCATACTAATTTAGATTGATCGTACATATGTGATTGTTATGCATGAAAGAAAAATTCTTATGAGCATATGATGTGAACATGTTAGTTAGTTACTATTATGGATATCGTGATTTATGTTTGAGTTGATATGTTGTGAAGTTGTATTGTGCTAACCTAGATTTATTGTGTAGACAAGATAGCCTCCCATGGTATACAATAAGATATGAGTTTTCTTATGTCATATATTTGGTGCTTGGTTGTTTGATTATGACGTCTATTTGGTGTTTGAGTGTTTTGTGCCTGGTTTATTTAAGACGGTATATTTTCAAGTGGGTTGAATGCTTGATGAATTTCATAATATGATTATGCGTTCCAATGATCTTGTGTTAAGATGGTTTTACTAACACATATGTGTTGAGACAATATGTACTTGAGTGTAGTAGGTGATAGTTGTAGCATTTTTCTAATGACTATGAGTTGACTATGGATTATGACATGATCGTTTGTAAAAGTTGATCTCAAATTGATAGATATGATTGCCTTGATATTTGGAACATGTGGTTGACATGTGTGAGAAGTTGCAGGAAACATGTTTGGTATTATCGTGACGAGGTAATAATTGATGTGTTTATATAACTAACAGTTGGGTCACGTGAAAGTATACAGTAAGACTCAGTTGTAGTAGGGTAAAGGTAAAAGAAAGGAATCATGTAAGAATTCCTTTGGCTATGTTTGGAAACCATAATTCCAAATGAATGAGTGCTTTGCCTATAGGGAGTCTTCTTAACCTTAATCTTATCTGACATTATTTGGATACATTCTATATTCATGAACATGTACTTGACAGGTATATTAGCTAGTCTCTAGTTGTAGGTGGATCTATCAAGGGAATTAGAGTCCCTTGAGAGATGGTGTGGATGTGTTCAGTTGCAAGCAACATGTTTGGCACAAAAAGATGAGGTAATTGGTGTATTTTTATGTTTATTTATGCACCAATAGTTATGTGTTTATGGTAGCATGGTGTAGGGGATTGCATGGAAAAAAAATCCATTAAATCTCTAAGAAGGCTCCAGTTGAGCTTTCCTTGAGAACCATGGGGATTGGGTCATGGTGTTTTTTCCTAGTATTTTGTGTTTGGTATTTTGTGATTTGTTGTTCTTGATTGTGATTTTGTTTATGTCTAGTGCATGATCATGCTGCTTTGTTTATGATGTCATATTGCTATTGGTTTTCATGGTTTTATTATTGTTTATTTCTTGTCTTGCCTTTATTGTTTTGAGTCTTGGGAATTGGTTGGGAAAGAGGAAACATTGATGAAGTTCGGGAGAGATGTGTGGTACCTGACAAATGATGTAAGGCTCATATGAAGCTCTATGCATGAGTACGCACAATGGAAGGTAAGACTATGTCAGTCGGTTGGACTGGTGGGGTCCATTGTGGTAAATGGACGGTGGAAGTACAATCACAAGAAACGTAACCATAAAAGGTAAAGTAAATATATCTAAGGTGTCAGATGCCTTGGCTATGTTGGGAACTACTATCATACATAAATAAGAAAGTTATCTTAACCTAGACCTTATGTTATCTGGCAATTATGTTATGATAATGATTATGTTGATGTTTATATATGTATACATGTATGTATGTATGTCATTGTCTGACAGGATGATGATTATTTTATGTTAATGATTATATAAGTATGTATCTATGTATCTATGTCATTGTCTAATAGGGTTGTTAGGGATCATTCTTGTGGAGGAATAATTTCTTATGCCAGCAAATGACATGAAGAGGTTCTTGTTCTCGTGAGGAATTAAGTGGAAGAGTAGTCATGACAAACATATGAAGTCAGTATCATGTGAATATCAATTTATATTGTAAGATTGTATTATGCCTATGCTTATGTTATGGACAAGTTATACCGACAGATCCATCATCAAAGTGAAAGCAGTGTGGTCTGCGGCATGTTGGGACAAGCATGGATAAGACACTGGAAGCAAGGTTTCTTGGTAGAGGTAGTGTGGTTTCAGATGTGTGGTATTATTGTGGTGCATATGCCGTACATGTTGCATCTTGTGATTATTGTGTGCATGTAGTATTGTGTATATGTAGTGTGTGTACATGTTGTTTATGCAATATTATGTATAGGGTGTTAGTAAAAATAGTGTTGTATGAATGTTGCATATTCAGTGTTGGGTATAGATGTGTTATGTACATGTTGGATATATGGTGTTGTGTACATATTGTACTGTGTGCATGATGGATATGTGGTGTTGTATGCAGATGGTGCTCTGCACATGTTGGATATGCAGTGATGTGTATAGATGATGATATGTACATGTTGGAAATGCAATGCTATGTACAAGTGGTGTTTCATGCATTTTTTACATGTGGTGCTATGTACATATGGTGTAGTGTGCATGATTGTACAAGTGGTGTTGTGTGCATGTGGTGTTGTGTACATGTTGTACAAGTGGCATTGTGTGCAGGTGGTGCTATGTACATGTCTTGCATGTGGCAGTGTGTACATGTTGTGTCGCGTACATGTTGTTTGTGTGGTGTTGTGTACATGTGGTATTGTGTACATGTTGTACAGTGGTGCAGTGTACATATGGTGTTGCGTACACGTTATTTAGATGGTGCCGTGTACATGTGATGTTGTGCACACGTTATGTAGGTGGTGCCTAGTACATGTGGTACTGGTGTGCGTGTGGGATTGAGTGCATACCATACATGCTATATGTGCTTTGTGTAGTCATGGTATTGTGACAAATGCATTCATTGTGTTTCACTCTATATACTTATTTGTGTTGTGTTGTACACCAAGTGTAGGTGTATTTGTTGCATGTCAAGTTTAGGTCCATGTATTGCATGGTGTTGTATGTCGTGTGTGGATTGTACGGGTGTGATGTACACTATGTGTATGTGCACATGGTTTAGGAGAAGGCATTGGGTGTTTGTCTGGTGTGGCAATTGATCCGAAGTGCGTACATAATAAAGACAAAGGTAGAAGCTAAGGATTGGTGAAAGGATAAGTATCAACATTTTATTTAGTTTTGTGCATGTGATTTATGATTATGGTATATGATGATTATATGTGATCTATGATTCTGATTTAAAATGGTTACATGTGATTTATGATTTTGATCTATGATGGTTTTGTTTTGATCTAACCATATGTGATATGTTTATACATTATGTTTTGATCAAATAGTTAGTTTGACTTGTTGTGATAGGAAGCGAACAGATTTGCAAGTGTACCTTATTGACGAGCTACCGATGAGGTATGATTTGAAGTTATTTCAATTTATTTTGAATCTAATGGAAGTTATTTGCTTGTTACAGGAAGAACGAAAATGCCTAGTTGGGTGGTTAAAATCAACTACAAGGATCAACAACTACAGTGAAAAGAATTGGAATATGTAGCAATATGTTGGTAAAGCACTTTAGGAGCAGGGCTATTGTGGGACACTGGTACCCAATTGTGTCCATTGATTTCCATGAGAATTCTATGATGGGTATGATGGTTTTGAGGAAGGTATATGCCTTGGTTTTTGTATCTTGCGATGTGAGGAAGCCTTGTCAATGATTAGATTGCCCAGGATGGGGGTGCTAGTAGAACTTGAAAGGTGAGTGACTGCACAAAAGGGTTGACCGAATTTCCAGAGGGACTGTGTAGTAGAGAAGGAAGGTTGGGGATGGATTTATTTTGGTCATGAGCATTGCCAGATGGAATCAGATGTGCATTGGGAGTGCACCCTCAAACAATGAGCCAGTAACTGTTCACTGAGAGGAAAAGTGGTGTAGGATTGTAGCGCTAGAAGTTGGATGCAAATTTGAATATGGCAGTAGATTCTAGAATTCCTGGGAAGGAGGTAAATCCTGGTACTACTTTGAGGGTGGAGGTGTGAGCTTATGGATTCCCTTGTTGATTGACATGGGCATTGTATACTCTTATTTTTTGGTTTAGTAGATGTGTATATGTGATAATTTATTGTAAATATTGTAATGGGCTATGTTATAAAGCTCCACTATGCGGTATGTTTTCATGTTGTCATGATGTTTTGTTTTAGCAGATGGTCATTGTCAACACTGCAACGAGCTATGTTATAAAGCCCCATGGGTAGTTTTAGTTTTTTGTTTTTTTTTTTTTTTTTTTTTTTTTTTTTTTTTTTTTTTTTTTTTTTTTTTTTTTTAATTTTATTTTTTTTTTTTTTTTTTTTTTTTTTTTTTTTTTTTTTTTTTTTTTTTTTTTTTTTTTTTTTTTTTTCAGTAGCCTTGTTGGTTATAGGTGTCATTGAACACCGAGGACAATGTTCCCCCATGGGGGAGGTTTCTATAACAGCCTTGGTTAAAATTCCATGTAAAAATATATAAATACCACGGATGATGGGACACGTATTCCAAGTTCAATGGTGGGAAAGGCATCCTAATGGGTGTTCATTTGGTTGTTTATGGCTAAGGAAATTGGTAAAGGAAATGGCTAAGGCATTAAAGAGGCAAAAATATATTTTGGCACACTTATTTATGAAAATAATGGAAATTAGGAGAAAAGAAAGTTGAAAGGTCATAGGTTGCATGTGAGGAGGAAATTGAAGGAAAATAATGGAAAATGAAGAAAATAGAGGCCTCATTAATAAAAATTCTTCTGAGGATCAATGGGCAAGCTTGATCAATTCAATTTTGGATCTCTCTCATTACTCTCTCTCTCTCTCTCACTCTTGGACACTTAGATTTTTCTTGGAGTACTTTTGCATTGGAGCAAGAAAGGAAAAGAAGGCAAAAGGAAGAAAAGATCAATCACAGAAAGGAACGATCAAGCAACTACAACAGGCTTTGTTGCAGGTATCGACTTGCATGTGTATTTTCCTTGCTAGATTTGGTATGCATGAAATTGCATGTGTTTATTTTCTACCATGGCATGGGTTTTTCCAGGTGTGACAATATTTTTAGCATAGCTTTGCCATTTCCTGATATCTTTGATGAGATGGGTTCTCTCATTCGGTTTATGTGGGATGACCGGATTGGATTCGAAACTGAGTGGGGTGGATCCCCGAATTGACAAGCACATGGTGAAGTGGTCCCTAAACCAGATTGAGGATGCACGAATCCACTAGCCTAGTAACCCCTAAACTAAACTGTGGGTTGCAGTAAAGCTAGAGTTTGTGCCTCGGTGGGCCTAGGAATCCTTTTCGGTTAATGGCTAGATATATGGTAAAGCCAAGAGGTGGATTTTCTCTCCAATGGGCCTAGTGCTTTTGGGATTGAATGCACGGTAAATCATGGAGAGTATGTCTCAGTGTAGGGCCTAGTGATCTCTGGATCAGACTGCGAATGCATGGTAAAGCCTGAGAGACTAGGAGGCACTCAAATTCCTCATGGTGTAGGAACAGAACTCTAGTTGCATCCACATTGATTAGTGTTTTTGATGTGTTCTATGAGTCCCACATTCATGCTTGGAATATGGTACGGGGGTGATTGGCTAAAGAGAGACTTGGGTCAGCCAATCTATGGTTGGGTGGAAATTGGTAGACCCATCTCCTTTTGGTTTATTGTGTTCATTAATGAGAAATTCATTTCTTTGATTTTCATGTGTAAATGTACTAATGTATATATGGATTTTGATGGTTGATATGATAATTGTATTTTTGTTCCTTTTATGTTGGTTATATGTACATTTTATGACAATAGCTATGTATGGCTCTTAGCATGATTTTACTTGTATATGAATGGATAATGCGTGTATGACCTAATAGATGAATATGTAGCGAATGACATGAGGGAACAATGGTTTATAGTGATTCTTAGATAAGTATGAGATCCCTACACTTAATTTTGTTGTTTACAACTATAGGTTACATGTCGATGATACGTTTGACTAAATGCATGTCATGACTAGTAGGGGTCTAGTTAAGGTCTTCTTGAGATTATTGAATTTGCATCATTATTTCCCTGTACTTTTATGGATTTCAAGATATCATTCCATTATGGGAAGTGGCATTGGCTTTGGGCCTGAAAAAGTGGCTTAAATCCCAGAGTCACTGGCATAGAACTGGAAAGTTTTGTCCAAAATCGCTGACATGAAGGCCTATGAGAGCGACTTTAGGTCTTTGGTTTCTCGCTTGACATAGTATGAGAGTGACTATGGCCTCAAAGGTCTAGAACAATAGTGGGACCTAGGGACAGGTTGTATGAGTGGCTGACTTGTCTCCTGAGGGTTTTTTTGATGAGGTTGGATGACTGTGTGTGATATTCCATTGGTTCCACTTCCTTAATGTTACCTAGGAGGTCAAATCTGATCAAAGTAGCCTCTCGTCTCATGTTTACCTTGTTCAACATCGTTACTTGGGTGGATGTGGGAGGAGGGTGTTACACTTTCACATGTGCTAAGATAGTTGAACTATTTTAGTTATTTTAGTGCTTCGCTTATTGAGAATTTATTGTAATGGTTATTATTATTGTCCCATCCTTGTGGACTATTCTGCAAGATATCAGAGAGATCTTTCTTCATTTATTAGTTGTAACGATTGTCGCATCCGTCGTGGACTATTTTGCTAGATGTTAGACGAACCCTTCTCATTCACGTGTGTTTGTTCTTGGGTGGTACTATTACCTCTCACTTAGAGGCTCACTTTTCTCCCCATTCCATAGTAGAATAAACTTGACACAGTTGCAACTAAACACTCACTAAGCACACCCCGTTACTTTTTGAAGACACCATTGCACCCCTCTCTCTTGTTGACAGCTAGAGCCAAGGAAAATCTTTAAGAATTTGGAAACCAAGCCTTTATATTGGATGAGACTCCTACACCAAATAGTGTGAGGTCTAATTGGGACTTCCCATCGGGGAGATCCCCTAAATGTTGGCAGGTCCAACACCATCAACATTTATGGCGCTAGGAGGAGGGAAGTTAGTATTTTATGGTTGATAAATCCAACGACCCCATAATCTAATATTCTGGTCAAGACAACAATGTTCATTGCACCTCCCATACTCAAGCTTCTGAAGTTGGTGACTCTTCTCAGCCCAAGCATGAATGTGAAATTCTGTATGATCATATATGGGCCATCCACCCTATAACCTGTCAATTTTCAAAATTTGGTGGATTGATCTTGGGAGTAATTAGTCTTCATATTCTCAGAAGAAGAACAAGACCACCCCCATGAGGATAGGAGTTTCTACTCTTGAAGATGTGGTTCTTTCCACTCTTAAAGAATTAGCAGACTCTATGGAAAAATAAGAAGAGCCTCCACTCTTTCACGGTGGTGACAGAGACAACGTTCTACTCTCAGACACAACTTTCTGTGGGACGAGAGGAGATGAAGAGGAAGAAGAGCTATCATATTCTGAAAAAGAAGAGGGGGACAATGAAAAAGAATAAATGGGAGGTCAAAATATGGACTGGATGACTCAGGTCCCACTCGTACTTTTGGGTTTTTTACACAAGATGCCAAGGCATTCGGAGAAGCTCTTAATGAAGCATGACCTTGATAAAATAGTGAAGGTTGAAGACTATCTCGACAAATTTTCCTACATCTGCAAACACTTGAGGTACGTTACGATGATTTTTTATGTATACTTTTCCCATGTACCTTGGATGGTATCACAACTGTATGGTATCACAACCTTCCTCCAAACTCCATCCAAAATTGGAGGGGGTTTAAGACTATTTTCCTTGAAAAATTTGCTAATGAAAAGACCCCCGCGATGTTATTGAAATATCTGGGTAATATTAATATGGAGAAAAAGGAAAAGGTTAAAGATTTAAATCATAGGTTCAACTGCATCTTGAATAAATTTTCAAAAAAAAGGAAACCTCATGACTCCATCACAATAGATTACTACACTTATGCCTTTCCAACAAGTGTTCTGGAGTTTGTGAAGTGAACTGTGAAACAAACACTAACAAAAAATTATGAAGAGATTATCACTATTGAGAAGTACTTGTGCACAATTGAAGTCATCTCAGATGATGAAACAACAAAAGACTCCAAGGAGATGGGTAAGAGGTCTCAGTCCTCCGTAAGCAGGGCCAAAGAGAGACAACCATATGGTCTTGAAATCTTGACTTGTCTCGTCAAGTCCTTGTCTAATGAAATGCAAGAGCTCAAATAGAGATCAAGTGAGACTACCATTCAACAAGCCTCCTAGATTCAACCTGTTGAGAAGGACTAAAACTTATAGTCGTAGTAGCAAACAACCAGAAAAATCTGCATAGAGCTCCAATGTTGTGTTGAACATTGAACACTTGGGAACAAATCAATAATGTTCATACCATAAAGAATGTCATTAAGATAAAATGTTCCCATAGTGGAATCAAGTCATGAACATGCTTTCTATGTAGCTTGTTGATTCGGTAATGCCTGAAGAGAAGACTGAGCCTACAGAAGAAAAGGAAGAAGTTATTATAGCCAATGAAACTCCAAGTGTCAGGTATGCAGTAAACATGTTTAGCTGTATACTCATGGCCCAAAAGAGTATTGCCAATAAGCAGCCTCTGAGTGATGTTCTAACCTAGAAGTAGAACATCTGATACAACCAAAGAATCCAAGGGCCAGCCACTGCAATTAAATTTCCAAAGTGAAAATTCAAACAAAATCTATTAAGGAAAATCAACCCACCAGCCAACTCAGTGCAGAACCTTCAAAGCAGGTTTGGGAAAGCAGTCTCAACGAATTTTTTTTCCGTCAGTAGTAAGGATAGAACCATCACTCCAGAAATGACAAACCAAGTTACATCCCCAGACACCTCCACCATTCTTCCCATTATGGACTACAACATAGTTGATGACATGAAGAAGGTTTGTGTGAACATTTCAATGTTTGAATTAACAAAGATCACGAACCAGCGGGACATCCTGTTATGGGCACTTGGGAAGACCTCTATAGGTAATGCTACCTCTTTAGACAAGGGAACTGGTAAGACTCCTAGTTCTCTCGAATCCGTACTTAACGATCTAATGATGGATGAAAATACACTCTGCACACCTTTCTTGTTAACTTTCGAAATCTTCAATTTCAATGTACATAATTGCTTGGTTGATTCTGGTGCATCGATGAACGTAATGCCATTATCTGTTGCCAAGAAAATCAATGCCAAATGGGACAAAATAGATGCACAAATTATTCAGCTGGACATGACTCATGTCCAAGAAATTAGTGAACTCAGAGATGTCATCATCTGTTTATTATCCAATGGGAAAGTCCACCAATGTATCAACATAGTGATTGTGCACATTTTAGAAGCATACACAACGTTGTTGAGCAGAGACTTCTCTAGTAAGCTACAATGATACTTTGCCATGAAATGGTCACATCTATGGCTTCCATATAAGGGAAAAAATAATCATATCCAGGTGGAATCAGAGAGATATATGAAACACACTGTCACTCCCTTGGACAAACATAACGAATCAATGGCTTTCGCAGAATTAATTTTTGGAAATCACTTTCTTGAAAATCAACTGACGTGTTATCTTACAAAGCCATCCCCAGTACCACCAAATACACAGTTGGATCTCCTTCCTTGTCCAATTGGTGATAATGAACTTTGTACAATTAGCAGTAGTTGTAGCAATACTAGTGTAGTTCTCAGTCCCTGTACATATGATATTTGGACTTTGTACTTTGATGGTTCCAAAACACAGGAGGGCTCTAGAGCTAGTTGTATTTAAATAGACTTGCTACAGAGAAAGCATTCGATCTCTAACCGCTTGGAATTTGAGTGCATGAACAACATTGTGGAGTATGAAGCACTTATCTTGGGCTTAGAAAATGCCATTGACCTCAATGTTTCTATTTTGAAATTCGTAGGTGACTAAAAAATTGTCACGCGATAGGTACGTAATACTACACATTATGTGTCACCTCATCTTAGAAGTTATTAGCAAGAGGTAGGGTGTATTCTTTCATGTTTCCAAGGTTTTAATATTATTTATCTTCCAAGAATGCATAATGTGGTTGCAAATGCATTAGAAAATATTGATGCTAGGTTGTCACCATTGACGGATGATTTTTCTGTTGAAATTATTTATAATCCTCCTGTCCCCAACAATATCATTAATTTACACATTTTTTATGATGACCAACAGATACTTTGTTTCACGGTGGACACTAATGTATTAAAAGAGGCAGTGATCGATGAAGACGAGCACGAAAAGGAATTACAAGATGCATCCAGTGCAAGCAAAGGAAACATCATCCCCAAGGGTGTGATATCATTAGAAAAATTGTATGACCTGCAGAATCGCTTCCAGGGACTTGTCAATGCTTAGACCCATAGTTCTACATTGTCGTATGAGCATAATAACTTGGGAACTAAAAAGGATCTAGGATATGTCAATATCGGTACTTTTTGTACAGCACAAGAGCAGCAAGCCTTTATCCACTTATTTAAGCAGTACCAAGATATGACACACAAATCATCCAACATGTGATACCGATAAAGGAAGGGACCAAGCCATTCCAACATAAGTTAAGGAAAGTACATCCAACACTTGAGCCTCTTATTTAGAAAGAGCTAAGAAAATTTTTGCATGCTTGGATCATATATAGAGTGTGGCACTCAACGTGGGTGTTAAATTTGGTCTTCGTAAGGAAGAACTTTGAGGAAATCCTCTTGTGTGTAGATTTTTGAAATCTTAACTATGCCTCAAACAAGGAAAACTACCTCGTGTCATCCATGGAAAAAATATTGCAAATAGGATTGGGGTTTGAAATGTTTTCTCTATTAAATGGTTATTCTTGATACATCTAGGTTCTGGTTGCAGACACTGATAGACTTAAAACCACATTCTGAATGAAGTGGGGCATGTTTTCATTCAAACGAATTCCATTTGCACTAATCAACGCTAGTGCAACATTTCAACATGCTATGGACATTGCTTTTCTCAGACTCATTAGACAAAGTGTAGTGGTCTATCTTGACGATGCAACAGTTTTCTCCAAATAGAGGTCATATCACATACACCATTTAAATAATATTTTTGAGCGATGTCATAAATACGGGATATCCTTAAATCCCAACAAAAGTATCTTCACAGTGTTTAAGGAAAATATCTTAGGCCACATTATTGCTAAGATTGGGATTAAGGTAGATGCAAATAGGGTCAGGACAATCACACAGATTCCCTTCCTGGTGAATAAGAAGGCCATGCAATCCTTCTTAGGTAAAATCAATTTCCTTCACAAGTTCATCTCTGACTATGCTCATATTGTCAAGCCAATACATGAGATGGTGAAGAAGGATGCAGTTTATAAATGGGACAAAAGAGAAAAGGATGTGTTTCCTCGTAGTAAGAAGGATATAGCAAGATTTCAATACATATTTCTTGCTCTACACTTTTTCTTCTGATACCTCTCTCACTATTGTACTCACTCATAAGGATGAACTAAACAATGAATGGCCTATCACCTTCATGAGCGTAAGTTTGCAAGGACTAGATATTAACTATCCTACCATGAAAAATATGCTTATGCAGTGTACACGGTGGTAAAGCATTTCCAACCCTATCTATTGAAAATCCATTGTGTTATCTTTGTCCCACACCCAGCAGTCATATCATTTCATGTTCAACAAGAGTTGGGTGAAAGGAGAGCGAACTGGGTCACTGAGTTGCAAGAATTTGATCTAGAAATCAAGCCAGTTCACACAATCAAGGGCCATGGTATTTGTCAACTAGCAGTAGAAGGAGTAAACACGAAGGAAGAAGAAGAAAATCTCTCAGGATGGGAGTAGGAGATTTAGATGTACAACGTTGAGCGAGTCTCCCCTACTACAAGAACAAACTCTTGGTACATGGGTGTGCACTGATACCTTGAGCACGACACAGTGCCCTCATAATTTTCCGCATGAAAGAAGAGGGCACTCAGACTTAAAGCATTATCTTATCAGCTGGTGCATGGGTTGTTGTTGTAAGAATTTACAGGGTAAGTTCCTCAAACAGAACACCAAAGGACACCGCTCACAAACAGATCACAGATCAATACACCAGTATTTTTGACGTGGTTAAAACCCTCAAAGAGGGAAACAGTCCACGGCCTAAGCCAACGCGGCCACTTCAGGCAATTTATTAATAAAAGAATGAAAATTTTACATAAGCTTCTCTCATGAACAGTTAACCTACAAATGACCCTCTATGCTCTTTAAATAGAGATCATGGACCAATCGGGTGTTAAGCCACGGATCAAGTGTCGGTAATACCAAGGAGAGAATGAAC